>CANNZV010001094.1:184742-279038 GCA_947561585.1 Caprella mutica
AAGAAAGAGTCAGTCCTTTTTAATCCTCCTGTTGGGAGAGGGAGGGGTACTTAATATATTTATTCTTCATTTGTTTTATAAAGTTCGTGTTGTGAATATTCACTACATTTTCACCAATGTCATCAATAACCCAATGTGTGACGAAAGACTACAAGTGTTTTTAATATATTATACAGGTAAATCCCGTACAACAGACGAAATTTGAGCGTACACCCCCAGAAAAATTGTCCGTTCTACTGGACAGCAGATCGCTACAACGACCTGCTTAAATTATATGGTTTGACAATTTTTTTATTTCTCTACCAAGTATCTAGTTAAATATTTATTATATTCACAGGTATTACAATTTACTAAATTACAATCAACACTTTAATGTATTGTTCTCAGATTTTAAGTATTTTGATCTAGTTACCCTTTCCCTATAAAAAATTCTTTGATTAGAAAATTCATATAGAAAATAAAAAGAGGTGTAACTTTTCTATATTAGTTAGAATAGGCACAGTTATACATACCGTATTATTTTGTACATTTATATAAGTAAGTTATATAAATATTATATAACATTTTCATTAAAACTTTCATTTACCAATAATCTGAGATATTTTACGTTCATTAAAATTTATTTGAAATGCTGTTGAAATGCCCCAATTGAAATATAAGACAAGTCCGCCATAAGGTACGTTTTGCATGCAGCGATTGCTGCGATCATCGCTCAGTAATCATCGCCCAGCGACTATCGCTGAGCACTAGTCCAATGCTATTCCTTTGGGGCTGTTTTGCAACGAGCGATTATCGCTGAGCTCTAATTCAATGTATTCCTATTTCCAGGCGATCATTGCTGAGCGATGATCGCAACAATCGCTGCATGCAAAACGTACCTATATAGCGCCCCTTGTTCGCCATTATGGACACTTTTCCGGTACATATACTGTCCGTTGTAATGGATTTACCTGTGGTTGGATTTGTGTCGAATCATGCATTAAGTGAACATCACAGTACTCCGACACTCAGGTGTTTCGGAAAGTGGGCATTAACATATGCCATGAACCAATCTGACCTTAAGAAGTTCATATAGACCTACTTTGTCGTGTGTTAACACCCACTTTCCGAGTACTGTGATGGCAACTGAATTTCCGTGTACTGCAGCGTTCTCTTAGATATTAATAGACGATCTTTTTATCTTCCACTATAATCTTCGATCGAAAATGGATTAGGGGAGAACCGGGAGCATTCGGACATAGGGATGGTTCGGACAACTCGTTTATTAATTTAAACATGTTTCTAATTGTTGGAACTACCGCTTATTACAACTGAATGTGTCCGACGTGTTCACTGTCAGCTATTTGAAAGATCCCGTGTGGAGATGTAGTATTTCGCTTCCGAGGGGTAATTTACTGTTTTCTTCAATATTGATGTAATTTTTCGTGATTCAACTGGATCGTATGTGGACTATATGAATACGAAACTGATTCTCCATCTCAAAGGTATGAATATTAATATCCCATGTTATGTTTGGTGTGTTAAAAAAAATAATACAAATGAAATTAGAAAAATAGTGATGTTTTTAATTTTGAAGTGTCATGCGGGATGAATCGGACACTTCTGTTGAGGTTGGTTTGGACGGTCTCCGAACCTTCCCTCTGTGTCCAATAATTCAGCCCACCAAAATTCTTATTAAAAAACATTCAGAACTTAAAGTTAATTATTCTAATTGAAATAGCATTCGTTTATATATATACAACTTTTGATATTAGTGTCTTTCATTTACAAATTGACGATCGTAGATCGTATTCATGCCTTTTCCTTATGAAAGTAAAACTGATAGAGGCCCTAATAAAGAAAGCATTCGGAAACCGTTTGATGAATTCTAGAAAGGATTATCTGTCAGAAAAGCTGTTGAAATTGGAGGTGTAGCAAGATCTACACTTATGGACTCTCTGGCGATTAATTACAAAGAGAAATATGAACATAATATGAAAAAGTTATGATATATGAAATGTTGATGATATGAAAAATTAATAATATTCTACCAGATGGTTCCTAGACAGTAGCCAATTGTCCCACTAAGTTTCAGGTAATTTAGTTAAATAGTTTTTGAGTTGTTGAATTATAAATGGACATGACCTTGATCTTTGACCTTTGACCCGATCTCTCATAAAATATGATCAAATGGTTCCTTCACATTGACCAATCGTCCCAACAAGTTTCATGAAATATGTTTGAATACTTCAAAGTTATAAATGATCTTGACCTTGACCTTTGACCGGATCACTTCCAAAATTCTTCCAGAAGGTTACTGTACAATGACCAATGATTCAATCAAATTTAAGGTAATTTGGTAGAATTCTTTTTCAGTTAAGCGAATATAAAGATGATAAATAAATGAATTAATAAATGCTGTGTAAAATATATCCTTTCCGCATTCTGCGAAGGTAACTTACAAATATATATGTACATATAGTAATTTTTATTAATACTATGTTGAGAAAAACCTACATTGTGAAATTCATTTGTCTTTGATATGTCCGAAAATGTTTTTTTTAACGTTAGGATAAAAATCCAATACCCGTTGCTTACAAGTTACAAAATGAAAATATCACAATGAGATTAAAATTATCGATCATATTGGAAAAGACTATATAATTAACATTTAAATTTTTATTATTATGTACTATTTACTAATATGATCGAAATTTTTCGGTAATTGGTTCAGTATTTAGGGGAAGAATTCACATATTCAAATATATATTTACAATGTATGTGATTGGTATAAATTGTTTGTCTGCAACCTTTTCAAATAAAAATAATCGTTCACCTGGCAACGAAAAATCATATAACGAAACGTCCTTGTAACGAAGCGTCCGGCAACGATATTTCCGGTAACGAAACATCCAGTATCGAAACGTAAGGTAATGAAACGTTCGGGAAGTGTTCGGATACCATTCCAATATAATAGAGACACAACATGACAAATGCTTCATAACATCGTATCTAGTATATTTCGAGATTGGTTGTGTTTGTTCTAAGTTTTCATATTATTTATACAATGCGAAATGATATTTTAACGTCCAATGATATTAATTTATGATAAATGCTCACACTCAGGTAAGACTCTAAATATTGTGTTTATAGCAAAAAAAGAAAGACGATGTGTCAAGATGATGTGAAACGAAAAGGAATGAGAGAGAAGAGGGAAAGGAAAGAAGAAAAAAGGGAGAAAAGAAAAGATGATGTATACATAATTAATATACTCACAGTTCATTATGAATAATGATAATTTTAATTTTAAATATATATTAAAGAAGACATTTCCTTATTCCTTTTCTTTCCATTTAGAATTTCTAAACATTCAAATAATTTAAATACGTATATTAAATATCCAATTTAAGTGTACTTCGTTTCTATTACTGGCAAGCGGTAGCAGCGCAATGATTTAAACCCGACATCAAATCGATTCGGACATGTCAATGCTCTGCCATTGTATGGCTACAACATATATGTACTTGAATTAACTCTGGTTAAACGGCGAATTTTCAAAATTTATTTTATAAAACAAAGATACAATTAGCTGAAAAGAAATTGAAAATGGCAAACAACAAGTTTAAATGTTTCCTAGTAGTATATTAATTATCCGTTATTGCTGTGGTTGCTTAGAAACGGCTAGTAGCCACTTTCAAACAAAGTTAGCAGTAACATATATTTTAAAACTGGAATATCCGAGAGTGATGTGTCTTATTGTACTGTAAAATCTTTGTTATTGTGTTTCTCATGTGTGATCTTAGTGATCACTTATGAGAAGTAAGTTATGAGGGAAAGAGGTACTGTCGGGTAAGATGAAGGAAGAGAATACGAAACACTAGACGGTAAATAGGGACTTACAACAAATAAGAATAATGAATTAAAATAAGAGATCAATAAAATGTTGGGAGAGAGATTTCAATAAAGATCTAGAAAGATGACAATAGAATTGATAAAAATTATGAAAAGGAAATTGGAAGAGAGTATGGAGAGAGGAGCTATAAATAAAATAAGGAAAGAATGTGAGGAGATGAGCATGGTAAAGAAAGAGATAGGGGAGTTGAGGAAGATAAAAGACTGAAACAACTCAGACCAGAGAAATGGAAAGGAGAGGGTAAACATCAACGAATGATAGAGGATGTCAAAAAGATGTGCAGTGAGAGAACAAAAAGAATTAAATTAAATAGATACAATGAAGAGCTCGCTGACTGGTAAATCAGGGAGAGAGAGAGAGAGAAAGAAATAGCTTGTATATGGATGCAGGAATTGGGAATGGAGAGAGCGAGATAGGGGAAGAAGATAGAGAAAATAGTTATGTAGAAGTAGCATATTTCAATGAAAATGAGATCTTGGGTAGGAAACTCTTTAAAGAGGAATTGGGAGTCACACATACTAATAAAATTAATATGAAAAGACTGGGATAGAGGATGGAGAATGGTACCAGACCATTGCTGCTAAAGCTGGGTGGTAGGGAGGAGAGAAATGAGATACTGAAGCTGACGAGGGAATTGAGAAACTTTACAAGATTTTGGAGGGTCTATATGAAGGAGATTCATAGGAAAAGCTAAAGAAGAGAAGAAATGCAGAGGTGGTTGGCTCCTTTGTCATCAGAAGTGAGAGAATTTTCTTTGTTTTGCGGATAACTCGTTTGCTTTGCAGGAGTTTGTTCACGAGACCCACAGAAGAAAAGAAAATGTATTTTGGGTGGCGGTGGACTTGAGGAAGGTTTATAATTCGATCAAGAGGGAAACGGTGCTGGATGTGTTCAGAGTGTACAGAATGGAAGGAACAGTTATAAAGTTGTTCAAGAAGGTGTATTGTGAGGAGAGTTGGGTTGTGAGAGTTCTGTTGAGATGGAGAATGGGATTCAACAGAGTTGCACTGCATCAACTGTCTTATTTAAGTTTATAATTTGAGATGGAGAATAAACAGGATTACAGATAGGGGACGAGAGGGCGAGATGTTTATTTTATGCGGATTATGGATTGTTGTTGGGTAGAAATGTTAAGGAAGCGGATGAAGGGATAAAATGAGCTGAAGAGAGTTGCAAAAAAATATGCACTGAAACTAAAAATAATATCCAGTATTTGATGTATAATATGAGAGCTGAGGTAAATGATATAGGATGGATAGCAGTGGTGGAAGAAATAAGGTACCTGTAGGTAAAAAGAGGAATATTTTTAAAGAACACAGGACTGATATGGAAAGCAAGGAAAAAATATGAGCAATTTGACCTATTCAGTAATTGAGAAGATCTGCCATAAAGTAAATATAGGAAAAAATTATTCGAAGGGGGTGGTATTGCCCAGAGTATTCTATATGGTACGGAGATGTTGGGACTGAGGGATGGGAAGACTGACAGTATCCAAAGAAAGTAAAATACGGTGATGATGAAACTGTTCGGGGACACACAGGGAAATAGCGGTGACTGGAATGAGAGGAGATATATTATATATTAGGTTATCGATCTGACTGAGGTGTCAGAAGGAGGGGGGTTACTGTCCGGGTGACAAAACCATATGTATCGACCATATGTATACATATGGTCGATATTGACGATATGTATACAATGCACTGTTTTTACTATAAAATATTGGTATTCATATATATTATGTTAGGATAAATCAAACAAAGATATTAATATGTAGTACAGTAGGACTCTTCGAGTACGGAAGAATAAAGAGGAAATAAAATAATTGAAGTAAAATATTTTTTTGGAAGTACATAAAGCTTATGTTAGTAAATTAAAAAAAATCCAAAGGAAGAATTAATTGAAATAATTGAATTAAATTTGTTAAGGAACTTCTACTTGTTTTGTTGGATTTAACATGTCCATATCAGAGGCCATAATATTAAGGCTAATATTACTTTCGCTAATTTGCGGAAGGTTATATTTTACACGGCATTTATTTATTTATCATCTTGTTATTCGCATAACTGAAAAAGTGTTAAATTGAATTGCCTTTAATTTGTTGAAACGATTGGTCAATGTCCAGTGACCATCTGGTAGAATTTTGGGAGCGACCCAATCAAAGGTCAAGGTCACGGTCATTTATAACTTAAAAAGTATTGAACCATGTTGCAAGAAACTTGGTGGGACGATTGGTCAATATACAGGAACCATTTTGTTAGATTGTGAGAGCGATCGGGTCAAAGATCAAAGATCAAGGTCGAGGCCATTTATAACTCAATAACTCAAAAAGTATTCAATCAAATTGTCTGATTATGGGACGATTGGTAAATGTTCAGGAACCATCTGGTAGAATTTTTGGAGCGATCCGGTCAAATGTCAAGGTCAAGGTCATTTTTAACTCAATGACTCAAAAAGTATTGAACCATATTGCATGAAACTTGGTAAATAAAACTAACTAAAACTAGGTATGACGATTGGTTATTATCCAGTTACCAGTTTATTAGATTTTGGGAGAGAACAGGTCAAAGCGGTGGCGAAGGTTTGCGCTCAACCAAGTGCTCGTTATATAGTTGAACTAAAAATATAATAGAAATCCATAAAAACAAGGCCACAACAATTTTTTATACCTAAATCACAACTTTTCAAAATATAATATAAGTTCGTAAAATTTGAATCACGTATAAAATGTGTCCAGGATTCAGAATTGTCCATAAATTTTGTTGTTGTAATTGAGGAGTCCTACTTTATGTTTAAACAATGAATAAAGGTATTAGTAGCTTTGCCTAAATTGATAGCATTCAGTCTGTACCTGCACACATGTATATATTTAACAAAGATTTATATTGCTTCCAATGTATTTATATTATTGTATATTGTCTCACCAAGTAAATTTCATTGATTTGAAAAATGTATAAAATAGGATTTTTTGTATTACTACCTCGTTATATAGATACTTAATAATTACTAGATGCTCAATTGTCCAGGTGGCAATTGTCTGGGTGGCATTTGTGTGGGTGGCAATTGTCTAAGGGTAGCAAATATCTAAGGGTAGCAATTGTCCGAGGGTAGCAATTTTCCCAAGAGTAGCAATTGTCCGTGTGGAAGTTGTTTGGGTTGCAAGTGTCCGGGTGGTGATTGTCCGAGGGTGGAAATTGACCGGGTGGAAGTTATCTGTGTTTTAATTGTCCTAGCTACTAATTATTATACTAAACCCAAACCAAGGTAACTAAATTATAAATACCAAACCAGAGAATTTAATTTACTGGTTTATCAAGATTTAAATTGAATATTAGAAGCTATTTTATATAAGTAATTCTTCGGAATTAAGATTTAATATTAATGGTATAATGCAAGCTTTAGTCTATTGTTAATAACAAAATACATGTAAATTTGATAAAAAATACACAGTGAATTAGTACACATAAACCACTAAAAACAAGTTGAACTGAGGTAATTATATATATTACTTGAATAGAAGTGATAGAGTGAACAAGTGAAGGATCTTGTTCAAATTAGTTCTACAATTTAGCCTCATATAAATTTTTAAATAGAACTAAAACTGGGTCAATAATAAAATAATAACTTTTCTCCACTGAGGTAGACATCCCATCACTCACCCCACAGAAGATAGCCAGTAAAGCTGTCCCAGTTTGATGATAAGGGGAGAATACTGTGACACGAGAGCACATGAGCTCTCAATCCCATCGATGCAACACATTGGTTTACTATAGCCACCAGTAACAGTAACTCCTCTGGATTTAAGACTACATTGGTGGAGGTAACTGAAGGATGAGAATAAGTTAGTAAGGAGCAAAACAATAAGCGATAAGAGACAAAACAAGATATCATTGCAATAAATATCACATTTTTGAAACACCATTTAAATTTCAAACAATGCAGAAAACACAGTTAATACTCAATATAACCAATTCATTGATAACCTAAACTTTATAGTAAATCTTTGCCTTCCTGATTTACATTTTCATATATAATACTCCATTATAGGATAATACACAATTATAGGTGGTATCCTATAATTGAGTATCATTCTATAATAATTATTGGGTATCATCCTATAATTGGGTATTATCTTATTATTATTATTAGAGTATTATTCTATAACAGAGTTTTATCCCATAATAGAGTATTATCCTATAATAGAGTATTATCCTCTAATAGAGTATTATCCTATAATAGAGTATTATCCTATAATAGAGTATTATCCTATAATAGAGTATTATCTTATTATATGGTAGAGTCTGGTGGAGAAGATTGCAAAAACCCACTATTATATTGAAATTGTAATTTTCACAGAAGAAAAAACACTTCTATTATTGTAACTGCTTGTCATACTTGCATTTTTCATTTTCTCTTCTGCAATATGACTTTCACTTGTGCCAATTCATTTCAATTCTACCATTTCATTATTCACTTTTGCCAACTTGACTTGAAAAAGGTATAGTTATACCTCAAGAACTATAGTTCTCTATGATTTAAAGAAAGAAAACTACTTCATAACTCAGGTGCATTTCATAACTCAGGTCCTTCATTACTCGGGTGCTTCATAAAAAAACTTCATAACTCAGTAGTTTTACTGTAAATAGACTTCAGAGCAATGATTTGAAATTAAAGGAATTAAAATTAAAATTTTATCATAACACATTCTCTATATTTCGAATATGGTTTAAAATATGTTTTTTTTTATAATGGTTGCAATTTACTATATTTTTATGAAAAGTTAGTATTTTTTCCCTCAAATTTGTAAAAGTGAAATAAAATAAACACTTGATTTGTATGCATCTATCATCATATTTTCATTTCTTATATTATCCTGTAGTGATATTAATGTTTTAGACTGAAATGCAAAGTTAGAGTATGAACAAAGAATGTAAATATAGTAATAAATATATGCAGTGATTCTAGATAAATTTAGGACTAGAGACGTACTCAAAATTTATTCAAATAAAAAAATCACATTTAGATTTTAGATTCAGATGAACTATGATGATGGCGGTGTTTTAACTAGACTACAAAAAGAATAAAGAGATATGAAGCTGTTATACATTCAAGAAGAAGAACTCATCTTCAGTTGATGGGAATCATAGACACATCATATTCAAACCTCCACTCTTACCTGCCCCAACTGAACCAAAATCTAAATTTTGGAACAAATCACTGGTTCGATTTTTCCACCGAATAGTTTTGTAGTATTCTAAACTTGAAAGGGTTTATGAAATATGAAACTGTTGATAGACTAACCAGTCGTCATACCTTGAAACACACTCCTCTTTAGCAGCCTCCATCCTGATCCTCCGATCGGCTCAATCGCTATCCCAACCCCCTATGGTTGTATCAATCCACTTCGATGTAGTTGTTCAAAATGAAACCATCAAGTGCACCAGAGAGTCTGAATTAAAGTGACTGAACTAATGAGTCTGAACTAGAGAGTCTGAAGTAATGAGTCTGAACTAATGAGTCTGAACTAGAGAGTCTGAAGTAGTGAGTCTGAACTAAAGAGACTGAACTAGTAAGTCTACACTAAAGAGTCTTAACTATTAGTGTCTGAACTAGTGAGTCTGAACTAGAGAGTCTGAACTAGAGAGTCTGAACTAGAAAGTCTACACTAGAGAGTCTGAACTAGTGAGTCTGAACTAGATAGTCTGACCTCGCAGAGTCTTTAGGTTAAAATCGGTGTTAAAATGTGACAGGGTAAGTTCCCTGTTATTGAAATGTTTCACATTTCCGATCATTCAAAGAAAAGTGTATAATTTATAACATTTTTGTTATCTTTATTAAACTAATTGGTTTATTCTAAACTAATTAGGTTACTCTTAACTAATTGGTTTATTCTAAACTAATTGGTTTATTCTAAACTAATTGGTTTATTCTAAACTAATTGGTTTATTCTAAACTAATTGGTTTATTCTAAACTAATTGGTAATTCTAAACTAATTGGTTTATTCTAAACTAATTGGTTTATTCTAAACTATTTGGTTTATTCTAAACTAATTGGTTTATTCTAAACTAATTGGTTTATTCTAAACTAATTGGTTTATTCTAAACTAATTGGTTTATTCTAAACTAATTGGTTTATTCTAAACTAATTGGTTTATTCTAAACTAATTATGTTATTCTAAACTAATTAGGTTATTCTAATCTAACTAATCGGGTTACTCTGAACTAATTGGGTTATTCTAAATCTGTTTTTAGTGGAAAAATATTGTTTATATAAAATAAATTAATAATACCTACAATGACTGGTTCCATTGACAAGGAAAGGATTTTGGGAACGACTGCTTCCTGACTCAGATAGTCCACGTTCCAATTAGAGGTAGGAACACTCTAGACCTTGTGTTCACTACGGATGAGAAGATGGTTAGGAATGTAGAGGTAGGTATGGGCCTTGCAGGTAGCGACCACATGGCGGTCACCTTCGAGGTTTTGATCAGTGCCGAGGAAAAGCGTTTTGTCTTTAATCGGCGACTGAATCTTCGGAGGGCTGACTATCCTCGGTTTGTTGGTGCCCTGCAAGAGGTTCAGCTTAATCATCTGGCCTCAGCTGAGGAGTTATGGCGACAACTCAGCAGTGTCTACAAGGAGATTCAGGCTAGGTGCATCCCTCTGAAGCGAATAGGAGGTTCAGCACGGGTGAACCCTTCTTGATTTAGCCGTGCGTTAGCAGATGCTATTGTAGAGCGTAAGCGCTTGTATCGAGCTGTCCAGTCCGACACGTCACCATATGCGGCAGACCTCTTAGCCCGGCAGAGACGCCATGTTAAACGCATGGTCCGTCAAGCTAAAGCTAGTGAGGAACAGAGGGTTGCAAGGATAACTCCAAGGAGTTTTTTACCAATGTGAATCAACACAAAGTGAGGAAGTCGTTGGGGCCCTTGCAGTCTGCTACTGGTCTCCTGATTTCTGATAATCTTTGTATTGTAGGGGTTCAGTATTTTTCTAGTGTATTCACTGTCGATGATAACAGGATACCAAACCCTGTCATCATGTATGTAGGAAATGATAGGTTGGAGGAAGTTGTCATCACCCAGGAGGAAGTGTACGAGAAGCTGATCGATTTAGACTCCCACAAGTTTCCCGGTCCCGACGAATTTTTACCCAATGTGGTGAGATCTGTTGCGATTGCGTTGGCCCCCCACTTAAGTCAAGTGTTCGAGGCTTCATTGGAGACTAGTGAAATACCGCTTGATTGGAGATCAGTGAATGTGTGTCCTATTCACAAGAAGGGTCTGGAGGATCAGGCTAGCAATTTCAGGCCCGTGAGCCTGACTTCTATTCAAGGTAAGGTGTTGGAGACCCTGATTAAGGAGAGGGATGTAGATCACTTGGAGTTTAACGATTTCCTGACGAGTTCTCAACATGAATTTAGAGCAGGTAGGTCATGTCTCACAAATCTACTCGAGTTCTACCACTCAATCTTCTGTGCATACGTCAGGCCTGGATCTGTGGATGTCGTGTTTCTCGACTTCCAGAAGGGCTTTGATAAGGTCCCACATCAGAGATTGATAGCTAAGGTACGTGCTCTTGGTATTGCCGGCAAGGTGGCTGAATGGATTGAGGCATGGCTATCAGGAATGAGACAGCGAATTGTTGTCGGGGTCACACCATCTGACTAGTGCGGTAGTTAGCAGCGGTGTGCCCCAAGGATCAATTTTAGGACCTCTGCTGTTCCTCATCTACATCAATGATTTAGACACTGGGATCATCTCCAAGATGAGTAAGTTTGCAGACAATACCAAGCTCGGTGTCGATGCGACTGATCCTCATACGGTGAACGAGCTGAGGAGGGATCTGGCCAGGATTGGAGAGTGGTCAGAACAATGGCAGATGCCTTTCAACACAGGAAAATGTAAAGTCCTGCATGTTGGAGTGCAAAATGCTCGTGCTGACTACTCTCTACTTGGTTCGCCACGCTGCAGGAGCTAGATCTCGGAGTACTTATGACCTCCGAGTTCAAGTTTGGTGCTCAATATGTCACCGAAGAGAGAAAGGCTCAGAAGATCCTAGGTTATATCAAGAGGGTTTTTATCCACCGAAATATGGAAACGGTGATGACCCTGTATAAGACGCTGGCTCACCCCATTTGGAGTATGCTGTTCTGTTCTGGTCTCCGTCATATAGGTGCGACGTAGAACGCTTGGAAAGGATTCAGGCCCGAGCGACCAAGTTGATACCTGAGATCCGGAACAAAGGTTATGAGAGGCGGCTGATACACCTAGACATCCTAACCCTGGAGCAGCGTAAACTTCGAGGCCAATTGATCGAGACTTATTAGATCATTTGAACCCAACGAGGGGTCATGGTTACAAGTTAGATGTACCAAGATTCCGGACGAACAAGTTCCGAGACCTAATGACAGTGAAGGTGTGCAGTGTATGGAATGCCCTCCCAGGTGAGTTGGTTGATGCACCCTCTGTCGAGTCCTTCAAGAGAAACTTGGATAAGATAATCCGCAGGTTAGTGTAATTCTTTCCGCTAGAGAGAAAATCCGGAGCCTTCCCGTGGCGTGAGAGAATAAGGACTTACGTCCAGCGTCCGTGTCCGAGCACGGGTGCTGTATGTGAGGCTGAACTCAAGTTAATTCCTGAACCCAGGGATGGATTCATTTTCTCCCAGCGCTTGTTGGTTGAGATGGTTTTCCTAGGGTTCAGGTGGGGTGAGAGTGATCCACCATGAGTCTAAAACCCTGACTCTTCTGGTGGTGAAACATGTGTGCCAAGTCCTATACCTGGTGCATGGGATGAGGTGAAATTGGGAGAGGGTCAGAAGTGTGCACTTGCTGCACTGGGATCACCTTTGGATGGTGTACGGACAACTACCATGCTGATGACTGCCATAGCGGACAACTGCCATGCGACAAACGGCCATGCGGACAACTGCCATGCAATATATTATAATTTTATTTCGTGTGATTTGTAATGCGCTTGTAAGCTTAACCTTTCATGGAATTAATTTGTTGTGAAGTATATTATTATCTTAACCTAAAAATTAAGTATAGTAATATTAATTGCATAGTCCGAAATTGTGCATGAAGAAGTATAACAATTAATATTGACTGTAGATGCAGAGTTTAAATTTGAAGTATGATGAATTTATTTCATTTATTTATTTATATTAATAACAAATTAAATTTTAATTAACTCATATATGCCCAGCGGTAGCCGGAAAATTGCTCGAAAACAATTGCTCGAAAGACAATTGCTCGAAAACAATTGCTCGAAAAACAATTGCTCGAATGAACAATTGCTCGAAAGAACAATTTCTCGAAAGACAATTGCTCGAAAAACAATTGCTGGAGCGAACAATTGATCGAATGAACAATGGCTCGAATTATCAAATTGCTCAAATGAACAAAATTGCGTTGTGTGAAAGCAACTCTCAAATAATAAGATACAAAACCACCCTTACTGAAAATTTTAACCTGTAAAGATTATATGTTTGTACTACATTTTGTATTTTGAAATGTTTGAGAGGAAAGTTTTGCATCTATAGATTTTAACTTTGTTTCAACCATTTGATCATTTTTTTTCAACCATTTGATCATTTAAGGCGTTAAATGTGAAAGAAAATGATTGTAACAAAGAAAGAAATTTAGTATCACATCAATATTAATTTCTATGCTTCTTCATTCACAATTTCTGACTATACAATTAATACAATTACCATTTTTATACTAAAATTTTAGGTTAAAATAATAATTTACTTCAAATCAAATTAATTCTAAGAATGGTTAAGTTTACAAGCGCTTTACAATTCACCCAAAATAAAATTATGATATATTGAATGACAGTTGTCCGCATGGCAATTTGTCGCATAGCAGTTGCCCAAGAGCCCCCTCGGATGGGCGTTTGGCGCCTTTTGTGTGTTCCCTTTTCCTTGTGACTCTCCATTTCACTCACTTCTCTTATTTTACTCACTTCTCTCATTTCACTTACTTCTCTCAATTCACTCACTTCTCTCATTTCACTCACTTCTCTCCTCTCACTAAATTCTCACTACTCTCATGATCTCATCCCCTCCCATTACTGATACAGGGGGACCCACAAAAAAGTTACCGTACTTTGAATTGATATTACTCGAATACTATTATATACAATTCAGTTTTGTAAAGTATGTATTATGAAGCAACTATTTATCTGTCGATCCTTGAAAAATTAGTTTAATCTATCGTACGGTATGGATACAGCAACGTTTTTAGTGTAGGGTACCTAAAACAGGCTTGCGCAAGGACGGAAAATAATTTCCAAGGAAGGTTAAATGAAACAAAATCGATTAATCACACAAATTTCATGAATGGTAAAGTAAACATTCAAAATGCCAGACAATATGCAACGAAAAACAGTCTTCCAGAATTCAACTTCGATAAGAGTATCTGTATGGAAAAACTCTCCCTTTAGATTGGACAATGCAGAAATGGCTTTCTTATTGGGCCCTTCTTCTACGACGGCAACTTTAATGGGGATCTTTACCTGATTACGATGAACGAAGAGATACTCCCAGTACTACTTTGCGTTTTCAACAATCGATTTAACATACTTTGATGGTTCCAGGACTGCTTATTGTTGTCAAATGCTGAAAGAGTTGTTTGGCGATCGCATTGTAGCCCTGAACCATGATATTGAGTGGCCTGCAAGATCCCCAGATTTGACACCTTGCTACTTTTATTTATGGGTGAACTATAGCTCACCCGAAATTCTCAACGAGTTACGAGATAGGATCATTCATGAAGTCAATTTACTCAAAGAAAATCCACAGCTGATCAAAAGAGTCATGAATGCAATGAAAACAAAGGCTTGCTTGTGTGTTTACAGAAATGGAGGTCACGTGCGAGGGAATGGTGCGTAGAGCATTATTTGTAGCATTTATTTTTTGACATTTGGAGAGATTTATTATAACCTGATTAAATTTTTTTCAGTTTAAATCATTAGGGATTTATTATAACTTGTTTATTTGATTTTGTTTCAATCAATCTTCCTTGGAAATTATTTTCTGTCCTTGCACAAACCTGTTTTAGGTACCCTACACTATAAACGTTGCTGTATCCATACCGTAACATAAATTAAACTAATTTTTTTAAGGATCCACAGATTAATAGTTGCTTCATAAAATGTACTTTACAAAACTGAATAATATATAATAGAATTCGAGAAATATCAATTCAAAGTACGGTTAACTTTTTGTGGGTCACCCTGTATAATGATATTAGTGCAGAATTTCCTATGTGTGATATCGAGGGCTCATAGAATTTAATTTTTAAAATAAACTTAATTTTTTTTTAATTAAACTTAATTTTTTTAAATTAAACTTGAATTATTTTAAATTAAAGTTGAACTATTTTAAATATAACTTTACTTATTTTAAATAAAATATGACTTATTTTAAATCAAACTTGACTTGTTTTAAATTAAACTTGAATTGTTTTAAATTAAACTTGAATTGTTTTAAATTAAACTTAAAAAGGTTCAGATTTGAGTAACTCTATCCAATGCATACTTGTTTTTCTTTACTAATTATAGGATGGAAATTTCCAGTGAGTATTACTATAAATAAACTATAATAATGGGTTATTTAAACATAATCATAAACCAATATATTAACTCACTTCTCAATTATTAAAGATACTGCACCAGTGTGTTTAATTGAATTCATTTATTCTTTTTGAATCAAATCAAATATTATATAAGAAAATTACAATAAAAAGAATAAGAAACACCAAAATGCTTCACATTTCTCCTAGAATCTTTGTCACAAAAATGTGACACTTTGATGTACGTACTTAAGCGTTTCAAGAGCTGGAAAGTATTTCAGTGCAATGCACTTTAGGCTCTCAGTTTTTCATTCGTTAAAACAATTGGAGTAAATCAGTAGACTTATCACCTTTCGAAAATTGCGGAACGTTATGTTTTAGGCGGCATTTTTTTTATTTTACTTGCATAACTCAAAAATTGAACCACCAAATATTGCCTGAAATTTGATAGGATGGTTGTTTCATATCCAGGAACGATTTGGTGAGGGGTAAAAGTCAAGGCAATTTTTAACTTCGTAACTCATAAGGAATTTAACAGAATGGCCTTAAATTTGGCAGGACGATTGTCAATATCCAGGAACAAGTTTATTAGATTGTGGGAGCGAACTGGTCTAAGGTCAAGGTCATTTATATCTTAATTATTATTGGATGGCCAAGGTCACTCATAAGCGGTGGTGAAGGTATGCGCTCTATGAGTGTGCTCGTAATAAAGTTCCAAGTGTATATCACTCTGGAATGATGATAAATTGCATCGCACTAAATCAGTTTCAAATGTTTCTATGAGAATATCTTCGATATAATAATCGACCAATTAATAATTAATTTAAATTATTTAATTCAATTCTGAAAACTGTTTTTTTTCATCAATATAAATTTGCTCTTAAATGTTATATTATTAATTTTCTCTCGTTCGTTTTATTTTCATCTGTTAAATTTGGTTAAATGAATAATATCATCACTATTCAATGTTCATGTATACATACTATATATATACACATGAGTATATACTAACATCTGCCATTATAAATAACATAGCAGATGTTTGGTATCGATGAATGCAGTACCAGCTACAGTTATATGCCTTTTAGGAAAAAGATTTTGCAGGTCCACTTCAACTGAAAATCCTGTCTATTCATTTGTTTCTATTTAACCTCTTTATCGTTCTTGTTTGTGATTGTATTTAAGTCTCCACATGAAATAATGGCTTAAATAACCATTAAAATACATTTTAATTATATTATATTGAAAATGTGTGGCAGATGGCACCACAGTCGTAACGGATAACAAACAGTTTTCAATAACATTAGTTTTACCCATTTTGAGACTGAATTCGAGTGTAATGAATTATGACTTCACTTTATTTCCACTTTATTTTCATTTATTTTACAAAAATAAAAGTTAAAAAAATTGATGAATATATAAAGTTAACGTTTGATACGAAGGTCATGGTAGGTACATCCATGACTTACTTAATAATTTATAGTAAATCTTTTATAATTAAGTAAACCATGGTCAATCAGAAAATTATAAAGAGCAGATTGTTGCCTGAATTATTTTAACGCCTAGTTTCCGAATACTACGAGTGTCTGAGAATATCGACTATTCCCTAACACAGAAGTTTAAATTTACATCATTATGTATAATAAGATTCAGGGAACACGTAGAATGTTAATAATTGCTTATAGTATATAGCCAAGATAATTAATGTAAGAAATTTTAGTATCAAATTGATCAGTCAATATCCCATGAACGCGCAGCGATCGATCGATTGTTGCCCTGGTGGAGAATTCATAGATAGCGCAAGGTGATCGATCGATATCGCAGATTTGTAAAAAGCGTTTAATTTTTACCAAGATTATATGGGATATGTTTTTATTAAGAAAAATTTGTAAATTATTTACACTCTTCAAGGCCCCCCTTGTACAAGTGTGATTCTTGTTCGCAGCGAAAAATTACCGCAAACGAATGACCAGGGCACACAGAGAAAATTTTGTTTGCAGAAATTTACCGCAGACTCATTTTGCGGGCACACCAACGAATTTTGTTTCGCAAAGGGGAAAATGTGGTAATACGCTTGTGGTAAAAATCCGCTGCGAACAAAAATGAATCGTGTGCAAACATGCCACCGTTTAGGCTGATTTTACCGCGCGAACAAAATCCTCATGTGTGCCCACATACTGTAGATCTGTTGAGGGTGGCGGGAGGTGTATTATCTATAGTAATGAAGTGAAATATTTATATCTACATTTTAGTACTGGAAATTGACTAACTAATTCTATTTTCCTTATTCTATTTTCCTAATTTTATTTTCCTGATTTTATTTTATAATTAATTAAGACTTGATGATGCCACAGCCTCGGAATAATTCGCCAGTTGTTTCGAAGGGTGAGTCCCGAATGCTAATAAATCTCTGGAATTTCGTGAAAGCGATTTTAAGAAAAGAGGTTCCTGTCTTTGCCTTATTTAATTTTTTATAGTGCGATATTGTGTGGTTTAAACAAATATCTTAGTTGTATCAGACCAGTTAATAGCAGTTGAGAATTGATACCTTGCAGAGGATGGTGATGGAGATTAGCTGTCAAGGATGGTGATGGAGGTTATCTGCCAATTAGGATGGTGATGGAGGTTAACTGATAAGGATGGTGATGGTGGTTAGCTGATTATAAGGATGGTGATGGTGGTTAGCTGATTATAAGGATGGTGATGCAGGTTAGCTGATTATAAGGATGGTGATGGTGGTTAGCTGATAAGGATGGTGATGGTGGTTAGCTGATTATAAGGATGGTGATGGTGGTTAGCTGATTATAAGGATGGTGATGCAGGTTAGCTGATTATAAGGATGGTGATGGCGGTTAGCTGATTATAAGGATGGTGATGGTGGTTAGCTGATAAGGATGGTGATGGTGGTTAGCTGATTATAAGGATGGTGATGGTGGTTAGCTGATTATAAGGATGGTGATGCAGGTTAGCTGATTATAAGGATGGTGATGGCGGTTAGCTGATTATAAGGATGGTGATGGTGGTTAGCTGATAAGGATGGTGATGGTGGTTAGCTGATAAGGATGGTGATGGTGGTTAGCTGATTATAAGGATGGTGATGGTGGTTAGCTGATTATAAGGATGGTGATGCAGGTTAGCTGATTATAAGGATGGTGATGGCGGTTAGCTGATTATAAGGATGGTGATGCAGGTTAGCTGATTATAAGGATGGTGATGCAGGTTAGCTGATTATAAGGATGGTGATGGTGGTTAGCTGATTATAAGGATGGTGATGGCAGTTAGCTGATTATAAGGATGGTGATGGTGGTTAGCTGATAAGGATGGTGATGGTGGTTAGCTGATTATAAGGATGGTGATGGTGGTTAGGTGATTATAAGGATGGTGATGGTGGTTAGCTGATAAGGATGGTGATGGTGGTTAGATGATTATAAGGATGGTGATGGTGGTTAGCTGATTATAAGGATGGTGATGCAGGTTAGCTGATTATAAGGATGGTGATGGTGTTTAGCTGATAAGGATGGTGATGGTGGTTAGCTGATTATAAGGATGGTGATGGTGGTTAGCTGATAAGGATGGTGATGGTGGTTAGCTGATTATAAGGATGGTGATGCAGGTTAGCTGATTATAAGGATGGTGATGGTGTTTAGCTGATAAGGATGGTGATGGTGGTTAGCTGATTATAAGGATGGTGATGGTGGTTAGGTGATTATAAGGATGGTGATGCAGGTTAGCTGATTATAAGGATGGCGATGGTGGTTAGCTGATTATGAGGATGGTGATGCAGGTTAGCTGATTATAAGGATGGTGATGGTGGTTAGCTGATTATAAGGATGGTGATGCAGGTTAGCTGATTATAAGGATGGCGATGGTGGTTAGCTGATTATGAGGATGGTGATGCAGGTTAGCTGATTATAAGGATGGTGATGGTGGTTAGCTGATTATAAGGATGGTGATGGTGGTTAGCTGATTATAAGGATGGTGATGGTGGTTAGCTGATTATAAGGATGGTGATGCAGGTTAGCTGATTATAAGGATGGTGATGGTGGTTAGCTGATTATAAGGATGGTGATGCAGGTTAGCTGATTATAAGGATGGCGATGGTGGTTAGCTGATTATGAGGATGGTGATGCAGGTTAGCTGATTATAAGGATGGTGATGGTGGTTAGCTGATTATAAGGATGGTGATGGTGGTTAGCTGATTATAAGGATGGTGATGCAGGTTAGCTGATTATAAGGATGGCGATGGTGGTTAGCTGATTATGAGGATGGTGATGGAGGTTAGCTGATTATGAGGAAGGTGATGGAGGTTAGCTGATTATAAGGATGGTGATGCAGGTTAGCTGATTATAAGGATGGTGATGGTGGTTAGCTGATTATAAGGATGGCGATGGTGGTTAGCTGATTATGAGGATGGTGATGGTGGTTAGCTGATAAGGATGGTGATGGTGGTTAGCTGATTATAAGGATGGTGATGGAGGTTATCTGCCAAGGATGCTGATGGAGGTTATCTGCCAAGGATGCTGATGGAGGTTATCTGCCAAGGATGCTGATGGAGGTTATCTGTCAAGGTTAGTGATGGAGGTGCTAGAGGAATGGTTTTTGAAAGAATTTTCTATTTTGTGAAAATGTTATTCTTGTTTGTGATGGAAAAATGTTGTATTTTAACTAGAAATATTAAAATAACTAGCTATATCACTATAAAGTGATGTAAGTTACTTTTTCTTTTAAATAATAGGGAAAAAATTACTATTAAAATAATTATAAAAAATGCTATCGTTAATGTAGGTTCCTGTCAACAGTAAAATTTTGATGAAATATAGCATAATTACATTGAGATAATAACAAATAAACAGATAATGTATTTTGTATACAGTTTAGTGCAGTGGTTTTTAAAGTATTTTTCTCGCTCACCCCTAATTATTGAAATGGATTGAAAAACTATAATTATAATATATTTTGTAACTATGATGTGAGAAAAGGGAAAATATACTTTATGTATATTTTGAATGATAATAACAGCAAGAACCAAACTTATAAGTAACATCTGAAACAGCCATCCCAGGCCATGGCTTTAAACATTCCAGGCTCCAAAGAGGTGCCGGGAACCGCACTTTAGGAACCATTGGTTTAGTGTGAACACGAAAAGAAAGAATAATGGAATTTCGAAATATATTCAAATCGTAGCAATTAGTGCGACTTTGATAACGAAACGTTTCCACTTGCTATGGTTTTGTAAATAGCGTTTTAGTAATAAAATATTAATATTAGGATATATTCAATTTGAAAACTACTCATTTTCCACTCAGTTGAGGTTTAAGTGTTGGTGGGGCCTCAGGGGAAAAAGTTGAAGCTATTATAAACATCGGTGGACCAACCATAACTGTTTTACTTTGAGGCAGCTAATCACTCACTAGTTAAGAGCTGACTTTTCTTACCATAAGACGTTTATAGGATAGTGAATTTAACATTTAATAATTCCAAAAGAAATATCGTATTAATGACGTTATGAATGAAAATCTATTCCGTGAGCAAAGTCACTTATCAAACAATGTGACGAAAATAAGAAACACCAACATGCAGTGGCGGCACGTATACTCAAGGATGGAAAACGAATATACATGAAAAAGTGATAGTGAATGCATGAAACTTTAAATTCTATAACCTAGATCAAAAATCTAAGTCCTCGTTGTTTTGAACTATAACCCTGGCCAGCTATCTTCAGAAAACTGCAATGCTAAAAAACAATAGAAATGGTATAATTGAAAAGAGATAATCCATAATAGTGATAACATATTACTAACAGATATAGTGATCATAAGTAAAAATAGCGTTTTTTTCGCCAATATCTGCCTCTTCACGAACAGAACACAAGTAGTTTATTAGATTACCATTAAACAGACACATTTTTCGAAGAACAAGACAATAAACTGAAACTTTTTATACCAATAAAAGTTGTGCAGACGGCAATTACTTATAGGATTATTGGTTAAATCAAATAACAATATTTATTTATTTCCGTACAAATTTGAAGAAAAAATTCATTTCTACATAGTTATATAAACTGTAATAATTGTTCTTTTCGTTAATATAGAGTATTTTACCAATAATATTTACAAACATCATAAGTTCTTTACAACTCATAGTGTACTGGGCTCTCAGCAACTACTCGATATAACATATTCAATGACTATAACCCTAGCTATTACTCTTTAAACTCAACATCATCTGTTGGAATTACCAATACACCTGTGAACAATTTCATCTCCACAGTTTCCAGATACCACTATTGGTAGAAATACAGAATTTACCTTTTTTCACATTGAATCAATAAAATATCAGAAGTAAATCCTTTAGAATAGATTTTATTCAACTTCCAGTTATAGAATCTATTATAATTGATAACTGACATCGACTGAGACTTGTAATCTTGGACTGAACCTAGCAATTAGTCATAGTTTACAGATGAAAAAAGATTCAGCCTTTTTTGAAATATCTACTGAAATAGTAACTGTATGATAATAATCAATATTTATATATTTTCAATTAATCAATAGTTTTTCATACATTGTTCTTACCTAAATTCTGTACTTATATACATGTGGAATGAAAATAATGGTACAGACACTTGTGTGATAAGCGGCAGACTGTGCACAGCTTTAACTCAACTATGACGTGTGTTTCGCTAGTTGGTGGTGAAAATGGTGGAATAATGTGTGCTGCTATTATGCATAAACTTTCTGTGATTCTCTCATAATTAATACAGTGATTTTGTTATCTAAAATCTCAACAATCTCCATTGGAACTACTCGTGCTTTAAGTGAAATTGAAAGTTTCTACCGGCAGTGATGCTCTATTGTGATTTTTCCCCCTCCATTTTATTGGTATGTGTTATAATATCTATTCTGTCTACAGGGTGTATATTCATAGTGTTCCACATTCTAGACTTTAATAAAATCCTTACAGCTGGTCCTACTTTAATTCGGTTTGTTTAAAACAATCTCAAGACTTTAGAATTTTATTTAGTACATACCTTTATACAGAGAAGCCACGTTTTTCACTCGAACAACTGTGTTAGCGATTCATTGATACAAATGTTCAGGGAAATAATTTCCTCGATGTGCTCTATAGTCTGAATTTGCCATAATCTGTGATTTCATGTTATTTTTATGATTTTATTTGCCGAAAAAACAGTAATAATGTTTTTTTTCTGATTTTTTCTTTATGATGTAACCCTGCAAATAATTCCACGTGTATACTATGTATACTTTTTGGAAATGGATTCCATATGTATTCTATGTGGTTTTACATGGAAATATGGTAGAATACGTGTGGTTAACATGTGTTATAAATCGTGACCGGTATATTCCACCCCGGTATGTTCAACCCCGGTATGTTCAACCCCGGTAAATTCCACCCCGGTATATTCCATCCCGGCATATTCCAACCTGGTAAGTTCAACCCCACTTTACGGGTTAGGTTTAGTTAGTCATAAATATTAATCATTTATTAATGTTTTGTATAATTCCAAGGTAATTTGCACTTTCTTCACATCAATTTATCCTTTTTTGGCCAATCACAATCCAATAATTTTTCACTACACATGTGATAGAACAGCATAAAGAAAAGTTAATTGTGTGAACGCATTTTATCAGTTTAATCTATCCTGGAGCTGCCTTTGGTGAATGAAATCTATCCTGAAACTGTCGCTTGGGCCTCGATCAAACTGTTGTAATTTAGATATTTTTCTATTTCTCTATGTTTATCATTCTTGAAACCGGTACTTGAAGTTTTAGAGAATAGCGCTAGGTTTGTGGTCTTCAACTATGAGGTCTTACATTTTGTGTTAGATAGGCTTGCAGGCTTCATTTGTCACTGATCGGTATTAGGGGATTTGGATCATGGTGCTAGTTAACTTTTTGACAGCTCCTTTTAGTCACTTGCGTTTAATTTCCTTCTGTCATCAGCTATATAGCCTTCGGTTCCGAAACAGACGTTAAACCTTTAATTATAATTATGATATGCTCATGAACTACAAGGTTTTACATTTTCGTTTTTGGTTAGGGTCGTTGGTTTCATTTACTATCACCTCTTCATTATCTTCTTCCATGCGTGTGTCCAACAATCAGTGTTTGCTTCTTTTGTAGTCAGATTCCTTGGTAAATGATCGCATTCACTGAGTAGCTTTTCTTCATTTATGACTATATGAGCTTTGTCAACGACAGGTGGTAAGTGATTTTGATAATGGAGCCAATTTCCTTTTTGACTGCTTCTTTTAGCCTTTTGTATTAAATTTCTTTCTGATGTCAGCGATTTGGCCTCTGTTTCCGAAGAAGACGTTAAACCCACGACAAAAATAAATCAATTGTTCACTGGTGTGGAATTTAACAGGGTGGAATATACGGTGGCCGGAAATTTTGGTCTCGGAAATTTCGATCTCGGAATATTCTGTTTTGAAATTTCGGTCTCCGAAATATCGGTCTTAGAATTATAAATGACCTCTCAACATAAATGACCGGTTATGAAGTTGGCTGTATCCACTAGTTTGTTGTACAGCACACTTCATGATTGTTTAATGACCTGGCATGGGGGTTCGGGACCGAAATTTTCTAGAACCGGAATATACTGGGGTGGAATTTACCGAGGTGGAATATACCTAGGGTGGAATATACCGGGGTGGAAAATACCGGGGTGGAATATACCGGGTTGGAAAATACCGGAGTGGAATTTACCTAGAACCGTTATAAATATATGATATTTAACATGTTACTTTGAATGTGATTAATTAAATATGATAAACACCTGTTATAAGTATGGTAATGGACATGTAGATATGATGCAGGTGCGTATACAAGGGGGGGAGGGGGCAGATGCCCCCTCATAGATAGATGTATAGATACCCCTATACAAGTTCAGACCCCATGAGGTCTGAACTTTTTAGAAAATAAATCTACGGATTAATAAAAATATATGGATTAATCCTCCAAATTGAAGAAATGTCAATTATTATAAATTTTAATTGCTTTTGACATGTTTGAACACTGTAATTCTATCAAAATCGTCCTTTTCAAATTGCGAAATGGGAGAAATTAAATTGCTTCAAGTCGTATTATGTATAAGCAATTTTGTCCATAGAGAGTGGATTTCTATCACCCTATTAACATTAGCATTGATCTTCAATTTAAAAATGTTTTTGAATTTGAGAAGAAATGCATCGTCCTGTACTCTGTAGTTTGCCAAAACACCTTCTTCTTCAACAGTATGTCGAAAATTCATGCTTCACTCCATGACAAGTAGAAGGGTGGCTAAATCTTACCAGTTGAAAAAGTTCACAAGAGTTCGTGGTCTATTCAATGAAACTGGTTCTATTCACAAGAAAAAGCAAATGAAAACAAAACCAAAAAAACACAAACTGCGATTCAGGAGGTGAAGAGTTTCTTTGAAGCAAACACTAGTTTTTCTCTCAGAAAAGCTTTTCAGCAGATTTCATCCACACCAAAACCTCGTGGTGGAGGATCGTCATACATTCATTTAGTTTCCGTTTTTATCATTGAACTTCAGTTCGACCATTAACGAAAACCACATAAATAGCGGTTTTTTGAGTGGATTATGCAGCAACCATCCAACATTGCCAATTGAATCGTTTGGACGGACGAGAAGTTAATTTGCCTCCATCAAAAACTCATCGAAAAAATACGAATGAAAATCCTCGAAATATCTGGAAAACAAATGATAAGTATGATGCTAAGGTAATGATCTTCGTTGCAATTATTAATGGAATGGTTCCAATTTTTCAAGCATTCCTTAACGAATATGGCAACTTGTTACCAGTAAATGGTTTTCAAAACTCTGATTGCTCCGGCACATTATTTGGCCCAGCATGCAACTTCTTCACTTTGGTGAATGCAAGACAACATTGCACAAATGCAGCTCTAGAATTTTCAAGGAAGAGTTTCGAGGTCGAGTGATTAGCAGAAGTACGGAAATAAAATTCCTGGTCAGCACATAGTCCAGATCTCAATTCTTTGGACTTTTGCATATGGGCTGCTGCACAAACTCGAATTTACAAAGAAAAAAAAAACAGATCCCAATGAGTCTCGTATACAATGTGCTCAAATCTCCGCTCAAATATATAACAATAAGACTTTCAAGAAAGTATACAAGAATGTTCTGAAGCGTGCATCGTTCTGTCTTCACATCGGAGGGGGTCATTTTCAACAACTTTTGTAGGACCTCAGGAGATGTGCCTCATATGATATAAGACAATAAATGTTTAATTTTGCAAGTCAAAATTATCATGCGAACATAGGAATTAATTCAAATTTTAAAGCCATATGAAAATTCGGAAAAAAAATTATTCACTTTGCAATATGATGTGATGACGACTACCATTTTCATACGAACGCCATCAAGCTTGTTTGTATATATACAAATTTTGAATTGATTAATTGGTACATGATAAAATAAAATAGCTCTATTATTGTTATTGAGTAATTACCTTCGCAGTATGCAGAAGATAATGTTTTAGGCGCCATTTATTTATTTATAATCTTGTTTCAAATAAATTGCTATAGTCTATATTGCCATTACATAACTATAAGTTGCTTAAGATAGACAAAATATAAAAACTAATTTAAACAAAGCTCGCGGCTTATTTTGATATCTTTGACCACTTTTATCAGCTGTTAATTTCGGGAACCTGCCTGATCAAATATAGACGGCCTTGACACATTACCTCTTGTTGCAAAATATATTATTGATAAACTATAAGCTTCATGCCTCTCTACTGAAATTATTGGCTAACTCATGAGTGTTGCTTGCTATATTGTGTGATAAACCAATCACAAAGTTAAGGTATGGTTGTTCTTACAATGGTTTGTCCTATAATTCGACTCTAAACTACGATAAATCATTTTTATCAGATAGCGGTCCGATGATTCAATTTTAAATATTGATGTCAAATCGATTCTGTGGACTTCTTCACAGAAAAATATTATTATATACTCTAATATCATAAACAGTCTTATTAAAAATATTGATTGCACTCTGTTTAATTACATGTTAACTATTGGAAATGGCACCATGTGTTCTGAGTCGCTCTGGTCCCACATCAACTTCCAACTTAATTTATATGCTTGGAAAAGAGAAAATAATTATCCATTTGATACAAAAATTAACTTAATCTAAAGTCTTCGAAATATTGCTATTTGAAAATAAAATATGACGTTAAGCTCTTTGGCTGAATTGTGAGGCCCAATTCCAATACAATATCGGCACTAATTTCAACTTCCGATAATGTGTCGATTGTTTAGTTCTAGGCGTGACATGCATTTATTTTATAGCTGATATCATGTTTCCCTATTATTGTTGACTAAACAGCAAAGAATGCAGAATTTTATCATCTTGTTATTCGCAGAACTCCAAAAGTATTCAACTAAATTGCCTGAAATTTGGTGAGAAAATTCGTCAATTTCCAGAAACCATTTGTAGAATTTTAGGAGCAATCCAGGCAAAGGTTAAGTTCATTTATTACTCACTAAGTTTTCAATCAAATAACCTGAAATTTGATGGGACAATTAGTCAATATCCAGGAGCCATTTTTGAGCTATCGGGTCAAATTTCAAAGATCATATAAGGTTTATTTGAACTGTAACTAAATAAACTATTGGTCAAAGGATAAATAGAAAAGATTCTACATGAATCCAGTTTATTTGAGAATCTGTAATGGACAACAGTTAATATTAGAAATTAAAAGATAGTTAACACCTGTATAATTAGGTACTCACTACTCTCACAAGACTTTCTGTATATAGTACAGGTGAATTGAAGGTATTCTAAAGAAAATAAGATAGTTAAGGTTAATAACTATTTAACAAAGAATATATCAAATATTCAATATTTAACAGAGACAAACCTTGAATTTAAAATACTTAAGTTTTTATACAGTTCAAGAGTATTACCATAAAATATAAATGGTAGGACAAAAAGTTAGTTAGAGTTTAAAATTGAGCCGAAGCTCGATAAAGGTTTGAGCGTACTATGGTACTTCAAGGAAATTATTTACAGCCAATAGAAGGTTTTGTGTATCTTATGATTACACAAAATGAGAGAGTTATCACTTTCAATAGTGCGCAGAGTGAAGCACAGGTAGTTACTGCTTGTAGCTCCAAGGAGCAACTCATTTAAACTCTAAATTAAAGCTGGCGCCATCTGGTTATTAATTAATATATAGAAATATGAGCAAAATATGAAATAGTAATATTATATGAAATATTAATATTTGAGAAATAAATGGTACATGAACAATCGAACATATATACAACTATCTAATATATACACTGCTGATCAATTATGTAAGACCGTTTGAAAATTGGATAAAAAACTAACATTTTGTAGATAGGGTTGTGAATTTTTAAATATAGGTTGCTGATAACAATCTACATAAATGTTCCAAATAAAAAACGATTGCACCATCAACTTTTTCTTAAATCTGCATTTTTATGAAATAAGGCGTTTAACACTTGATCATAAACATAAGACCACATAACTTAAATTAGGATAAATACAGAATAACAAAGAAAATGTTAACAAAATTGGCTTTAATAGTGAGTTCTGCTTCCATTGCTTCTGATTACTTCAAAAATTCTCTGTGGCTTACTGGAAATGAGGGTTTCTAGCAGTGTAAGGGGAACGTTGCTCCAACTCGAGAAAATGGACTCTCGAAGTTTATTTTTGGTGAATTTTAATGCGCTTGTAAACTTAAATTACTCTTTCTTGGAAAGTATATTATTATTTTATTCTAAAATTTAGTATAAAAATTGTAATTGTATAGTCTGTAATTGAGAATGGAGAAGCATTGAAATCAATATTGAAGTAATACTAAATTTTTTTCTTTGTTACAATCATTTGCTTTCACATTTAACGCCTTAAATAATAAAATGGTTGACAAAACAGTAACAGTTTCCATGCAAAACTTTCTTTTCGAACATTTCAGAATACAATGAATAGAACAAACATAAGCTTTAGAGGTTAACATTTTCAGTGTTTACATCATATTATTTAAGAGCTGCTTTCACACAGCACTGGGCAACGGGCATATATTATTTAATTAAAATTTTGATTTGTTATTAGTATAGAAACAAATTTAATAAAACATATTTCAGTAATACTTATTCAGATATTTTGAAGCTTTTCGAAAATTAATAAGACATGTAATGCATGGATTCTTGATCAGTTGGAGCTAGAAATAAAGTAATGATACAAAAACAAATTCAAATTTCAAAGTTACTGAGTAAAGAGTTCTTTGTAAGATTTAAAAAAACGTATAATTAAGATAATTAGTACTTCATTTTCTAGTCCTGAATCTAGCAGCAAAGTTTGTTTTTACAAATTAAATTATAATAATTAACCCAATGAAAAATTATTAAATTATAAAAAAGGCAAAATCACACTCACTGGAAATTTTAACTAGTAAAGCATGTGTTTGTAGGTACTATTCTTTTTATTTGAAATGTTTGAAAAGAAAATTTTCATCTATAGATTTTAACCTTTTTGTCAAACCTTCGATCATTTAACCCTTAAAAAACTGACTGAGGAGTTTTAGCTCGACAATCCGAATTCATTCATTATAATAACACTATTTCCATCAATCATGGGTGAATAAAATAATGCACAGTACATTTATATGATAAAAGCTATTAACTGACAAAAATGTATAATTCGAGCCGCTGGTTTCCTAAATATCATTGTGTAAAGAATCCTCTCAAATTATGTCAGTCCAATTAGGGTTAAAAGGCTTAATGGGTTAAATGTGAAATAATATGGTTTAACAAAGATATTAATTAAAAACTATAAATCCTGAATCTACCGTCAATAATAATTTTAATATTTCTTAATGCACAATTTCGGACTATACGATTAACATTATTATACTTAATTTTATGATTAAGATAATCATATTCTTCACATCAAATTAATTCCATGAATGGTTAAGTTTACAAGCACATTACAAGTCACCCGAAATAAAATTATAATATACACTACGTGCCACACTTTTGTGCAGATCACACATTTTGCTGTAAGATGAGTATAACTCATCCAAATCCATTGAAATTTTTAGTAGACACTTGTCCAATACAGATGTAACATGCCAAGAAATTTCAAATGCCTGTGATACTTATTGGTGAATTGACAAGGATTTTTCCTAAAAAGGTTCAATTTCAGAGTACCACGCTCTTGTGCAGGAGGATAAAAGTGCTTATATAACGTTCAAAAACAATTTTATTTAACTCAAAAAGTGTTATTTATATGCAGGAGCTACAAGAGTGCAAATTTAATTACTTCGAAAATACAAAATTAATGAAATTATAACAAAAACTGCATTTTAATTATTAATACCCAGTAAAACCTCCCCTCTTGTCAACGACCCTCAAAAGACGTCTATCCATGGAGCTAGTCAACTTATTTATAGTATCTGGTGTTATCTTCTCACAAATTTTCTCAATTTCCCTCCAGAGGTCCTCCTTGTTTGTGAATTAACGTCCTCCCGCATACAACTTTTGTTTTAATATGGACCAGAGGTTTTCAATTGGATTTAAATCCGGTGAGAGGCTGGGCCAGACCATCAATTTATCATCCGAGAACTTAAGAGTTTCCAGGTAACTGCGGGTGGCTGTAGCTGCATGGGACGGGGCGTTATCATGCATGAAAATGATCTTTTTCTTGAGTGCAGCTGGTTGCCTCTTCAGCCACGAAACAAAATTGTTCTTCAAAAAGCTAATATAATTAGCTGACGTGATTTTAACGCCCTCTGGTACACGGAAGGGTCCCACCAATCTGTCTCCAAGTATTCCAGCCCACATTATAACACCTCCTCCTCCTTGTTGACGACGAATCCTCTGAGGGCGAGAAGAGCCATGGGCAGTCCATGACTTTGCCAAACCGTCAGGGCCGTCAGGAGTCGCTCGCATCTCATCAGTGAAGAGCACAGTCTGGAAGTCTGTCTTGAGATACTTCTCATCCCAAGAAACTTGCTTTCTTGTGTGACTCCTTCAAAGGAGGCCTGATAACGGGTGAAACATGTGAAGCCATACTTCTCAAGATCCTGCAACGAGTGGTTTTGGGGACTTCCTCCATACCTGCACTCTTGAAAATTTCCCCACTTGTGGCAGTGGAGTTCCTCTTGAGTTCCCTCTTGATCCTGGACAAGTTCTGCCTGGTTGCTACTTTCCATTTACCCTTATCCTTACGAGTGACCTTCCTCATGGGATCATCAATAAATTTCTTCACTGTACGTGGGTCACGACCGATTTCAGTGGAAATAGACTTTGCATCATGTCCCTCAGCCAGCATGGATACTATCTTACTCTTTTCAGAGTCAGAAATACACGGGCGGCGACTCATTTTCGATATTTAAAAATGTGAGGACAACAAACACAAGAGCGTAGCACGGTTAAATAATGTAAAATTTGATCATACTCGGTTAATAAACAACGGATTACCTTCAAATTTTATACATAACGTCCTAGTGAGTGTTTCCATATTAACTGCAAATTTCATTTTATTTCATTGATTTTTACTCATTTTATCCCAAAATTTGTGATCTGCACAAAAGTGTGGCACGTAGTGTAGTGCATGGCAGTTGTCCGCATGGCAGTTTGTCGCATTGCAGTTGTCCGCTATGACAGTTGTCCGCATGGCAGTTATCCTTATGGCAGTTGTTCACATGGCAGTTGTCCGTTCACCAATTTCCAATGAAAACCGAAGATAGCTAACTTTAATTCATCACTAAAATGTACTTTCGACCGCTGATCATTCGATAAAACACAAGTCTCGCTTTTTGGTTCATTTTAGAGATTGAAGGCTCCGAACGAGTGATTGCAAGCATTTTTGATGAATTCAAAGTGAAACAGTAGACCAAGACACCACGCCACTAAACAGAACACCTATATATATCTTGAGAGATTTGACCAGAAGGGTTGAAATGGTCATGTTTATATGTTTTTTTAACACTTACATGACCTTTTAAGGGGTCTTTCAGTCTTCTGTTTGGAATCAACAACTCCAAACTGCTACAGCACGTTGCACAATAGTTTTGAATCTTCCTATGGCATATAGACTGCGACTTCCCATTTCGAAAAAGAAACACAATATTCACTGTTGAGGTGAAACGGCAGCCATGTTGAAAAGGGTTTGATTATGATTATATTAATGCAACAAGTATTCTAAACATGAATTATTTAGACAATTCGAACATTTTAAATGGTGACCCATAGCTTTTGACCGGATTTTAATTCATTGTTAGAAGTAAAATTTCGACCTACTTGTAGAATACCTGTAAAAATTATTTGAAATTTCTCTACATGGAAATGTGGGCAATTTTTTTTAGTTCTTTTGCAATTAATGATTTTAGCTTACTTGTTCTTACTGATTCTTATCTATTTGCCCCTACTATATATAGCTGATTAATATAATAATTAATCAGGTAATATTTAAATTTCAAAATAGTACACTAATCTTAATTAATTGATAATTCCAGATTAAATAACAAAAATATATCATTTTTCAACAACAATGAAACGAATCAAAATTCGAAAATCTAATGAAATCGTTTCAAAGAAAGGGTCATTTTGTATGAATATACTCAAATATCCATTCATAAAATTAAGTCGATTCAGAGGTGGTGCTCTAAAGAAGGTGAGTATGAGAAAATATATTGCCATACCTAAATTCGAATGTTTTATATATAGCTTTATTTAATTGTTCATTTCTTCGTTCTCTAGATTTTCCTACTGGTACTAGTTTTGACAGGACTGAAATTCATCTCCGACAGTAGGTCTGAAACGTAGTGGTACTTTCATGATTAATGAAAATATTGTTGCAAATTTATTTTAATTTCATAATTCTGTTACAGAGAAACAAATCAAAATTCATTAAATAGCAATGTAGCTGGTGATGTACAGAATGGGATTCTTCCGCCAAATCTACAAATAGACCAAGCAGCAGCACAGGCTGGTGTACCAAATCCTGAACTACAAGCAGCACAGGCTGGTGCACAAGATCCAGCACTACAAAACGCACAGGCTGGTGCACAAGATCCAGCACTACAAGCCGCACAGGCTGGTGCACAAGATCCAGCACTACAAGCCGCACAGGCTGGTGCACAAGATCCAGCACAACAAGCAGCACTGGCTGGTGCACAAGATCCAGCACTACAATTAGCAGCACTGAGAGGTGCACGAAATCCCGCTCTAAATGCATTAGCACTGGCTGGTGCACACAATCCGGCTCTACAAGCTGCAGCAGCTCCTGAGGGAAATACGCCCAGAAAGATTAAAAATATTCTTCTTTGGAACGATGTAAGTACTTTTTTCTGATTTATTTAAAACAATCTATATAATATATGCATTGTAAATGATTGAAATTTCTATCTTCGCCGATATAAGTTTAGGAAATTTCTCAATTTGCCCTTCAATTAAGCTGTGTTTTTCATTACAATAGCTCCCTTCGTAAGTATAAATACATGGTTATTGGATTTATACAGGGTAGCGGAAAAGTAACTTTACACTTTTAAATGTTTATTGCAAGAAAACAATTTCTACTACAAATATCAAATAAATATGAATTTATAGACAAAATCTCGAAGTTTTTTTTACAATAATATACAAATACAATATGTATTTTCAAGTCGCTTAATTCCACGTTGCAGTGAAATTTCTTGGCCTGCTCGATCTCCTGATTTAACCTCTCTTGACTTCTTCCTTTGGGGGTATCTTCAAAATCGAAAGCTTACAAAAATAGGCCTGAAAATCTCAAAAAGTTGAAACTCAGCATAATTGAAGAAATTAAATAAATAACGAGGGACACACTAGAAAATGTTTTGTAAAATACTGAGCGAAGAGTGCGCTCTTGCTTGAACATCTGAAGGACATCAATCAAAAAAAAAATTATTGTCTATGTATACATACTGTAAAAAAATCTTTGAGATTTTGTCTATAAATTCATATATATTTGATACCGATAGTTGAGTCGGTTTTCGTACAATAAACATTTAAAAGTGTAAAGTTACTTTCCGCAATCCTGTACTTACATACTATATCGGCTCTCTTTAAAGTTACCTTACTAGTATGAAATAGACCCATGCCACTGTTTTGGAAGTCAAAGCGTGGAGACAGTAATGTTACTTATGATTTCTTACTCAGCACTTTGGCAAAAAAGATTTTGGTGTTGGGAAAGGGAATTTATATTTCTACAAGAGACACTGCAAGCACAAGAAATGCAACATCATTTTAAAAGATGAAAACACGCTTCCAATGTCAGAGATGGATGCCATCGTCTTCCACCCTGTTTCTAAGGATAAATCTCTTCCAAAAGAAAGGTATTAGTCAGAATAACTGTTATCCTTAAAATATCATGTTAGATTGTATACTGATCTATAAGCATGAATATTTAATGATAATGTTTTCGAGATGATATGATTCAATAATTTTAATGAATAATGGTACTCTGACAGCTTCTGTATTTTTAAAGGAGTGTTGTCATTGCCATGTAGGTGTTATCTTTGCACTGTATAAGTCCCATTAATCTGTAGGCACTAGCCAAAAATTTTACTATCTTCCATTTTCTAATGATGCTTTATTGTTAAACAATTGGACCTTTACTTTTGAACAAAAATGGATGAGATCAAGACATTGTTGTACAGAATTAAAATGTATTTCAAATTTTAATCATTTGTACTAGAAATTATAAATCATGATGTACTTGACTGAATATTTCTCTTCAAATCATCCTCTTATATGTAACATTAATTCTAGGCATCCTCACACTCGTTATGTCTTTTTCTTCCTCGAAACTCCTGTGATGTTCGCCAAGTTGGACAACACTAGGATTGAAAAATATAACGGCCTATTCAATTATACAATGACTTATCGACGTGACTCGGATGTATTCATTTCGTAAGTATTATATTTACTATTCATAAGTTCCCAGATTATCTATACGTAAGCTGTCTAATGTCTATATAGTTAGAAGTGAATGGAGAAAGAAGAGGGAGTTTTGGTCTCCGAACTGTTGTTACATGGATTATAGAATGCATTCATATATTTACAATACATACCAAGTTTTATTGCTATATAGCAGCTTCAGAGATTAGCGCTAGGAATTTCCGCATTAGGTCTGGAAAATTTGAGCTACGTAAACTCGTCTATATGCTTCATATCCTATATCATCTTCATTTTCTATTTCCATCGGTGATTTTGTGCATCTATTAACATTTTCACCGACTGGTGGTAAAAGACTCTGTTCGTAGAGCTAATTTCCTCTAAGACTGATGTATTTAATTTCCTTCTGATGTCATTGTCAAAATGGACTATGGTTCCAAAATAGACATTAAACTCCCTACTAAATTAATATATTATTAATAAACCATTTTCCCCTATCAACAAATTTGGTAAATTACTTTAATTGCTGATCGTCGGTACTCTATCAGCTTTAATTGATGATAAAAGATCATCATTTTCATCGCAGAATGCGGGAAGGTTATATTTTCATCGGACTTTATTTATTTATTTATTTATTTATCATCTTGTTATTCGCTTAACTGAAAAAGTGTTCAACCAAATGCCTGAAATTTGGTGAAACGATTGATCCATGTCCAGTGACCTTCTGCTAAAGTTTGGGAGAGAACGGGGCAAAGCGGAGGCGAAGGTATGCGCTCCACCGAGTGCACATAATCTAGTTTAAAATGATAAGATCGCAAAAAATTGAGATTCTGATATGCAGACTGCACTCCACAATGTATATAGAATAATTATTACTTGGATATATTATGAAGAACTAGCAAAAGATTTGAAGAGTAACCTTTAAAAGTGATCTAAGCTCAAAATAGGGTCAACCCGGACATAATTTGAAAAAAGACAAGTTTGGTACCATTAGAAGCGCAATTTTAAGTACTTCAACCATGTGAGAATCCACCAAAATCCTGTTTGAGCAAAAAAAATTATTTGAATTTGAATGAGGGGCACTTAAAATGTCTTTGGATGATTTTTCTAGAAATTTGAAACTACTTGAAAATATCTAACTAGCCATTACTTCTGATGTATTTGTACTAGTCACTTAATTTTTTTTTATTATCTTGGTATTAAATTTGTTTTCTCATTTTCGAAATAAAAATTTAAAAAAATATATTTTTCAGGTGGTGTGTAAATTTAAAAAATAGTGTATTTAATTGTTTAAAATCGTTATTTTTCATTATTTTTTGAACAGTAATTTGTTTAATTCTTTTAAATTTCTTCTATTACGACATTATCATGTTATACATTATGGTCCTTCAATTTAAGTACAAATTATTTTCTAAGGTTCTACAAAATTTATAATAGCGAAACAATATTGTTAAGTTCAGTTTCTTTAAAGACAACATTTTTCCATTAAAAATAAGAATTAAATGCAATACAAAACGCAGCCCTGGCAGCTGATCCGGCCTCAACCGCGGAATCATTGAGGTGTGTCTTGGCAAATTTGTCAATACATGTGCACTTCCAAATCAGACTCTTTCCATTCATGTAAGAGATCAAAGTAATACCATCTGGGCATTAACTATCCCCCTGTCAATTTAACAAGGCTCAAGCACTGAAGGTGGTCCTGCTCTCTGCATAGCCCGTTTTACAACATTATTCATTGCCACATGTCTTCAGTGACAGCCAGAACTGTACTTACAAGATTGATCATGCAATCCTCTGACATCCATCTAACTACCACAGCGGCAATAATGAGGTTCACAAACTCTGACACCAACTTTAAGAGCAATTGCTACCCTCAGTAGCTCTGAATGAAGCTGTATACCTAATGACGGTATGGGAATCGCATTCAACCACACTCCAGTTTCCTTAAGAAATGCGGATAACAGTCATGCTCTTGCCACCTGAGAAGCTCTAGCCAACAGACTCGCCATTAATTAATGAGCCCATGGTGTATCCCATTCTTTCTGACTGGACTCATTGACTGGTACCGGGAAATCAGACTGTACACCCTGCCTCCATGTTCCAACTGCATCCATAAACTCTCCGATATCAACTACATTATTACTAGAAAGAAAAATTCAACCAAATCCCTCACAGAATACATTGAAGACACAAAAGCAGGGAAGACAGTGTTTCAGCTATCCTACAACCCAGTCTTCCAAGGCCAACCAGTAGAGTTACCTCTACAACCCCAGAATCATTTGACATCTCTATATTGGTCACACTGGCAACGGCAGATCTAAGAGATTCGTCAAAACAGCTAAGCTCGACTACGTGATTGTAAGCTGGAGAAGCCTCCAGAACATATTGCAGCTTTGGAATGGAGAAAACGTTTCTCAATAAAAAGACGGCTTAATGGTTATCCACCACCCACAACTGAGAGACCATTAGGTACAGATCTTCTTTTCTCCTTAAACTCTCCGCAGGAATTCCAAAGTCACTTGAAAGGCGCTCCCAGCAAAGAGAAATTGTCCTCATTTACCACCCTGACATTAAGAAGCACTGCCTGGACATCAATTCTGTTTGAATCAATTAATGGGCACTGCATTGTTACATTCTCCAGAATGCGTCGTACTGATACCAAACATTGAACTCTGACTCAAAACTGGGAGCCACCTCGTCTATTCTTTTTCAGACATAGCTGAGCCAAAAATGTCACCCTCTGATCTCAACACTTCATCATCAAAAACAATAGCTGAAGGTGAAGAGTAAGCTTGCCATAGGAGTCTACATAGCTCTGGTAAACGGTGGTTAAGAATAACAGTAAGGAGGGTGTTTCGCCTCAGGCAGTTGAAGGCGTTGTTCACATCCACCTTGAGAAACACCCTTCTTTGATTACAGTTGCTCAAGTACAGTCTAGCAGAATTTACGGCAGCTTCACAATCACCCTTCGTAGATAACCCAAGCTGAGCCGGTCTTTATTCGCTACCAAAAGTGTGATAAGGGGCACGCACCAAATTTGGCAGCCAACCGCAGCAAGGTGTTGCCAGCTGCTATGGATCTGATGCCACCATCCTTCTTGGCTAAACTGCAAAATGTGGCTCCATAAAAAGTTGACACAGCAAATTCATGAAGTTTTCCTCTCAAAAGTGGTCAAAAGACGTTCTCGGGCCTCTGTAGAAGAATAGGACAATAATGTCATAAAATGACCTGGCCTGAGGCCAACAGGTCCTCCGGCAGAACAAGGACGGAAAGAAATAACAGCCTTCTTAACCTCTTTATCCAAAACAATTGGTACAATTAGAGAATTATCCGGAGGTTCTGGCATCATAAAGTCTTGCGGGCAGGCGGTTGTTTAGACCTCAAATCCTAATACGGCAGCCACGTCGATTGTACCCCGCCCTCGACACGTCACACAAACCTATCTAACAATAACAAATCCCTGTTCCTTAGTCAGACTTATACATGACCTGTAGAACCATCCAGAACACAGTGCACATTTAACTTGTTTTTTACGGTTAATACTTGTGCCACAGACAACATCCTCACTCTCAATCATGAAAATAAGAATACATCAGCGGTCTGTCTGGCCAAACAGAACAAATGACCCCAGCATTCACCGGAGTGCCCGCGATGAGCATTCAGGGGTCACCATGCTCCCTATTCATTTTCTATTTCGGTCTTTTTGAGATCATTCTCTATTTCGGCTTCTTTGCGAATCTTTGCAAACATTAGTAAGGTTTCCTTGGCTTTTGTTCCAACAGTAACAGGCAATCTTCCTTCTGTTCTTTACAAATTAAGCATTCATCCATTTCTTAGTTATAACTACCTCATTCTAATATTCCTAAAAATGAAACACATTTACACGAGTTATTTAAACAAATTACTGCTCAAAAATAACAAAAAATGACATTTTTTTAGCCTAGAGTACATTATTTTCAAAACCAACCCGCCCACCCCCCACATCCCCATCAAATTTTGTTATTTTCTATTATGAAAATGAGAAATATAATTCACTATTAATATAATAACGATAAAAGTCAATATAAATTACAAAAAGATCAGGAGTTCAGGCAAGTTAAAAATTTTGTTGAACTTTCAAATTTCTGGCAAAATCATCCAAGACATTTTATTTTAAGTGTCCTTCATACGAATTCAAACATTTTTTTTTTTGCTCAAACAGGATTTCGGTGGATTTTCACATGGTTAAAGTACTTGAAACTACGTTTCTAATGGTACCAAACTCGTCTTTTTTCAAATTATGTCCGGGTTGAACCCTAACTTGACTACACTATTAAGGCACTCCTCCACTGAAAATGTCTAGTAGTGATTTTTAATAGTACAAGGGTTTATGGTGGAGATTTTGAAATGAGTTTCAAATGCAAACTTTAAAGCTGTTCTAGCTAAATTTTGGACGTTGTTAGTTAATGGTCCGGTAGTACCCTCCCACCAACAATAACTTCTAGCAACATCATTCCAAATATGTATGAATTGTATAAGGGTGTTGACAATTGTTTCAAATGGTATCCTTCTGAGCTGATCTAGCCGCCCCTGACCTCATTCACCAGGCGAGACACTGCAGACGGACAGATCATTGATGGTCAATGGTGCCAGATATTGTGCTAGAATTGGAAAATGGTAACCTTCCTAGCTAGTCTGATACTCTGACCCACTGGGCTCCCAGTTTAGACGTACATTCTTCTGTTTGCTCTATTGTTGATGTCAGTAATGTGGCTTTTGAACGCCATGCCGCTTTAGTATGTATTTCAAGGATTTTAGGCGTGTTGTTAATGGAGAGAGGAGTGTTTCTGTGAGTTTTGTTTGGATAATTCTGTATTCGAGGGTGTGGGGTGTGACTAAGGTGACAGAAAATTTACTTGCGGAGACATTTATATCTATTTAGCCAGTCATCTGTGTGTTTGTAGATTGTTGGCAGCGGTGTCATGTTTGGGGTGTTGCGAGATGATGCTGACATAATCCGGTACATAGGACAAAATATCTACGGAGAAAATGCCTACAGGCAAAATGCCTACGGACAAAATGCCTGATTTTTAAATGCATGCCTGATTTTTAAATCTCACGGAGATAAAGCTCTTTGTTTCCATTTGGTCTCACTTATTAAAATTATAAATCATTTCCACTTTTCCCATACTTGAAATAAGTTTACAATGCATTTTAGGCAGTTTGTCTGTTAGACATATTGTCCGTGGGCATTTTGTCCGTAGGAATTCTTTCCGCCCACGGTGTGACTGTGTGTAGGTTGTGAAGGTTTAGATTAAATAGTGTCGATGTGAGTACGGAGACTTGCAGTACTCCGTCTGTGTAGTGACGTGTTCTGGAGAATTGGTTCTTGAATGGTGCTTTGTCCTAGCGGCCAGAAAGGTAATTGGCAAGCCATTTCTTAAATGAGTCGTGGTTATATGTGGTGAGAATATTGATATTGATGATCAGTAAGTATCTACATACCGTATCGTAGGCTTCACTAATGTACAGAGACATGACAGAAGTAAATAGACACAAAGAAAAACAGTTTATGGCATTAAACAAGTAATTTACTAAAACTGAAGAAAAGTTAATGTTCACAAATTTAATAACTAATACATAGTTGTATTAGTTAAATTGCACTTTTTAGTGCAAGGACCCTCCTAGGCAAACCAGATATCTATTTGCCTAATATCATCTCGAGGATGTTCTCGCAATGTATCACACAGCAATCTTAGAAGCTCAGGCTCATTAGAGGGTTTCCTTTTCTTTTTGCATAAGCTATGGTCTAACATATCCCACAGGTGATATATGGGGTTGATATCTGGAGACTGACTTGGCCATGGAAGCAACCTAAAGTTGTGTTACTCTTGCTTAGTGACAGGAAAATCCATCTCCCTGAATATGGTGTTTGTTCATATTGGAAGGAGCCCTTCCTGCAATATTGAAACATATTTGGGTGAATTGTTGCTTCCTTCAGACTCCGCCAGCGCCGAACGACCATCACTCCATATTGTATCCCAGACCTTTACAAAAAATTCCCCATGTTACACCGTTGGCTGCAGTCTTGTCAAGTCAAAATCTTCTTTAGAAAACCTCCATACCCATACTCTACCACTGTACGAAAATAATGCAAATCTTGACTAATAGAGAAAATGCCTTGGTCCAAAAGTTCAGAGGACTCGGCACCATCTCACGAGCCCAAGCATATATGCGCTTGATAATTGCTGAGCAAAGGAGAGGTTCCCTTCTAGCAGCTCTATCATATATAGCCCTGCTTGTGAAGATACCTGACAGCTGTTCTGGGGCTAACACTAGCAACTGTTGCTCCGTCAGAAGCCTTGTAAAGTGGATCCTTCTGAACATTTCTCTTCACAAGTCGAAAAATTCTTTCAAATGGCTTGGTTCGACCTGGACGAGGTTTTTGCGCATTTTTTTACTTATTTCTGAATTGTACGATTACTCTATTAACAGTAGATAAGGGTATTGAAGGATTTTCGGTTATTTTTCGCTGACTAAGGTGACCTTCATTTTGACTTACAACTCTTCCTCTCGGAAATTCAGACAGTTCTGTGACTCGGGGTGTGCCATGCTATAAGTTAGTCAACACAATGTTATCCACTTTATCTTAGTTAACAGTATATAGTTACCTGAAAATAATGAAGAGCATCAATTTAAAATATAAATAAGTTTTTTCTCTGACCTTGGTACTTATTTACTTCTGTCATGTGTCTGTATATGGCAACAATAATATTCCTATCCACCAGTTTGTTGGAGTTTGACAATTTGACAATAATGAACAATCTGCCGATTCTGAATTTTTCAACAAGATTATGAAATGACGTATAAATGTTGTAGAGACTTAATGTCGAACTAACCTTAGTTAGTGAGACAAATATACCGGTCTGATAAATCAATTATATAATATCATATATTCTGTGTTATTCGGGTACATATTCAAAGTGCAATCTACTAAGTACTTTTTTTTCCAGAAATGGTGATATAGCCAAAAAGAGACGCAGGAAGCACAAGTTGAGAGGCTTGGATAAAGTTATGAAAACTAAAACTAAATTAGCAGCTTGGTTCGTGAGCAACTGCAACACCTACAGTAAAAGATCAAGGTAATAACTAATACGACAATGATTTTGCAACTTACTACCCCTATAACTGGCACCGTATAAAAGAGTATGGTGAGATAAATTATACTACAATAAGATACAACACTCTCGGAAATTCCGATTTCAAAAAAGCATCGAGCTGCACCCTATGTTTTAAAGTGCTTACTATAGCCGTTGTTCCGGTTAATCAGTTAGTTCTCAATATAAAATTAAAGAGACAGAGATAGAATTCACTGAAATAATTTTGTAAATAACAAACAAAATTTTCGAGAATGGTGTATCTATTGTTGTATAAAATCTTTTGGTATGGAGGTCAATGCAGTCTGTTCTAAGTGACGCCTGTTTTGTGACAGTACATTATTTTCTAATCTTTACTCAAGATTGTCTAACTTTCGTTAATGTATAATTTGCCTGACCCAAGCAACCACAGTGAATGGGGCCAATGTGTGCACTAGGTGCCATTTAAACCTGTAATCTGATGACAAATCATATTGGTACTGTGTGGTTTTTTGCCAAATGGGCCAACGTGGTGACAGCAAGGGCTGCTAATATTGAATCCATCATGGCCCATTATGTTGCCGGGGTTGATGGGACCAAGCTCGTAAAAGAACTGTCAAGCTAAATTGAAATTACCTTGGCACTAGGAGGTTTCCCATGTGTCATATTGCACTACCACATTGGTAAAGTGTGGTCTTTTGCAAACTGGGCCCACATGGTGGCTGATGTTGAAACCATCTTGGCACAAGATGTTGCCGAGTATGGTGGGGCCAATGAGCTGGCAAGCCATATTGAAATCAACTTTGTACTAGGTGGTTTAAGTGTGAGATACAACACGACCACATTGTTACTTTTTGGTCTTTTACAAACTGGGACCACATTGTGACAGCATGGGTGGCTATACGTTGAAACCATCTTGGCCCAAAATGATGCCGAGGATGATGGGGATGCAATTTGGGAATTACTTTTGTATTAGGCGTTTTCCATGTGCTAAATATGGCACTACCATATATTGGTCCCACCTGGTCACAATATAAGCATATCACAGGGTTCAATAAATTATTTTTTAAGCCTTGAATACATAAATAATTAATAGAGCATCATTATCAATTAAATGAATATCATAATGATTTCGAGAAATAAAATCTACTTTCAATTTATACATTTATTTATTCATAGATCGTTACAACAAAAGAGTTAAAAAGGTGATTCAACAGTTACATTTATCTCATAACAATATAGAGTTATTATAATATAGTTTAGAATAGTTAGATATGATATTAAAACTAACATGATTATAATAGAAAAGCTGACTATAATTTGGAGATTAAAAAAATCTTGTCTTTGGAAATCGTCTCAATCAAATTATATAGCAAAGAAAGACAAGCATACATACATACATACATACATACATACAATAATTTAGTGAGAAGTCTAATAAGGTGACAGGACAATAACCCCTTGCGAAAAAAATCGCAGTCAAAAACCCCATGCAAATTACCCCCGGACAAAAACCCTCCGTGCAATAAACTCCCCGGACCAAGAACCCCCGGTCGATATAAATAGCCTAATTCATTATATTAATTTTCATTAAGTTTTTACCATTCACTTCTAAATTACTATATGTTACGAATATAAAGAGATATAGCGCCCCCTAAGGTTAAGTTAGCGATCCGGTTGGGGGGGGGGGGGGGGGCTGCTCGGCCAAGCTTGATAGTGACTTTACCTTTTTTAGTATAAAGTAGGTATACCTTATTTTGCAAAAAATTATTGTCATATTTTCGAAGAAAATGTAATAATTATTGGTTCCCATTTAATAATGTTAAATATATTGATAAAATGAATCATTGTCTGGAATCGTGTAATAATTTACCCTTGGCTATGGGTTTTTCCACATTCTGTTGTGCCTATCTCTCTCCTTCCGTTATTGCAGTACCTGCCTCGTCTATACCTCTCAAAATTTGAAGCATATTTATGGCGAAGGTCAACCTCTACCCTGAAAAAGAAAATATTAGATACTTAATCGATCATCAATATTACTTATGCCAATAATTGCAGAGTTCAGTAGCTGTATTTATTTCACTTACATTAATTACCTATATTTAGAAATTTACTATCTTTTCAAGAAAATTAGATAGTTATTATCAGAAATGAACAAAAGTACCTCTATCCTAATTTTTAGTTATAGTCTAGGTATCTAATTAGTTTAGTGATTAATGATTTCCTAACAAGTTATCTCTGTAACTATTTTTAAATTATTTAATAGGTGCCTATATACCTAGATACTTGTTATATAATTGTATATATACTCCATGATATTTAAAAAAAGGAATTTCAATTACTATTTCATTGTAAGTTATGCAAGGTGAGTTCCAAGTTATCGGACAGTTTCACGTTTTCTATCAAGTTTTAAAAATTATTACCGTTTAACTTTTAGGTACAGTACATATTTCATTAAAGATTGAGAAAGTGGATCCAGATGATAAGTTTTTTATGTTTGTTTGCTTAGAAAGACAATATTTTTCCATTAAAAACAAGTTGATAACTCGAAAATTACTTTAGGTACCTATATCTAGCCATAGCTATTGGCTAAATAGAATATTTCTCAGCTCGTTACCTAATAAGTTGAGCCCGGATTTATAGTTCTAACGAAAGTAGTCGAAATAGCGCAAAAAAAATTTTATAGCTCTAAAAAAAGTTTTAAAGTCAGTTTAAAAAGTCCTTATAATAGCTGAGTGTGTCCTAAAATTGATGCATTTACTTTCTTTTATCCGCCTTATAGAAACTTTTGGAAAAAAATTTCAGAGTAACAATGCCATTCTTGTTAATTTGTTAATAGTTGATTTTTAATTATTATTCACAGAACTTATGCAACAATTATTGGTAAATGTGTACGTATAATATCGTATATATAAGACTATGAGTTTAATAAATAGTAAATAAAACCTATGTTTCTCAATTTAAACGTAGCTTTTATTTTACAATAAACTAACAAAATGAAAGAAAACTGAACAAAATTTACCCAAAAAACTATGTTGTCTAAGTCGCAACAAACTAAGAAAATATAACCACAAGACTCAAATAGAACAGCACAAACCAAATGCAAAAACAGTACCAATAATTATAAGAGGTTATTTAAACTCTGCGTTGAAGGTTTTGTTTTCAGATTTCAAGCTTTCAAATAGAAAGATTTCTATTCATCATCAGGGAAACCTGGACCTGACAATGAATTTTATGACCAATAGTTGTATGTTGGATACCGTCTCTCTATTTCAGCTATCTATCCTAAAGTTTGTTCATATTAGTTAACAATCTATCAAATATTAAAATATGAGACATCAAATTAGAAAATTTGTTACTACCTATAGCTATTGCTAACTACTTTAATTCTCTAGAATAATTCTATTTTCCATACCGGGTTTTGCAAAAGTCCTGTTACATTTTGACTTTCTTACTTCATATGCCTCCAAAATCGTATTTTTTGGTGAAATTAAGAAATTTCTGTTACATTACAATTTATTAATATACAAAGATATTATATTATTCAACGCCCATGTAAGGTTCATAGAAGCCTTAAGCTCATCTGTATTACTGTGGTGCGTTTTACAAGCCTTTCCCTCAATATGCGCCCGCACACTGAAATCGAGGGGGTTCAAATCAGGCGACTGTGGAGGCCAAAAGTCTTTGGGTCAGAAGCAGATGTTAGTCCCTAACCAGTTCTGCACAGTTTTTGCCGTGTGTGCGGTTGCTCCGTCCTGCTGATACACGTAATCTGCCTTTTTGATGATTTTCTGAACCCATGGGAGAACTTTTGTTTCTAAAATTTCTTTGTAAACAGCGGAGGTTAGCCTGTATCCCCGTTCAAACCACATTGGGGTCATCTTCTCTCCATTGGATGCTACGACACCAAGCATCATGATAGATGCTGGATGCTTGGTGGTTGACACTTGGCGGTGTTTAGAAACAACATTCCCAAAGCTTACGACCCGGTCATTCTGTTTGTTGAAGACCGTGAATGTTTTCTCATCGGGTAAAATGAGAATTCGAGTCCCGTGGCTCTTCAGTACATTTAAAAGACGGGTGCTCCTCTCCAGACGTTTCTGAATCATTGCATCACTTAAGAGGGGTGTTTTGGAACGTCTTAGACTTTTTCCTCCCATGCCCTTGACCACCCTGGACACAGTGGACACAGAAATCTTCTTATTTAGTGTCAGTCTCGCCATTTTCTGGTCTGGATCATTTTCAAAGGCCTTCTTGATGGTTGCACGGCTAACTACCTGTGGTTTTCTTGACCGAGGACGATCCTGTAGGGACTCTGAGTTCTTTAAACGTTGAGCAACCCGATAGACAGTCATTCTGCTGACGTTTTATTGATTCGCAATGTAAGTTTGCTTATGACCCGCGCGCAACAAAGCGGATACTTCAATTCTCTTTGCCTCCATTACGTTGCAATTCAAATTTAGAAGCATTTTAGGAATCAAAATAGTATCTGTAATATATGGACATTTTTTATATGTGGCCAAATTTAAATTAAAATCGAAGATAACAGATAAATTTAAAGAATAAGAAGTATAACAGAAGTTTTGCAAAGCCCGGTATATCTGTAACAAAATCATGTGTTTTATATTGTTTTCAGGTATCTCCAGGTTTCTTTGTATGTTCTCTATTCCTATGTGTGTTCTCTATTCCTATGCGTTACATGTTGCTATATGTGTTTCCTCTTGATCCATATGTGTGTCCTCTTTATCCTAAGTGTGTCCTCTTTATCCTAAGTGTGTCCTCTTGATCCTAAGTGTATCCTGTTGTTCCTAAGTGTGTCCCGTTTATCCTAAGTGTGTCCTGTTGATCCTAAGTGTGTCCCGTTGATCCTAAGTGTGTCCTGTTGATCCTAAGAGTGTCCTGTTGATCCTTGGTGTGTCCTGTTGATCTTAAGTGTGTCCTGTTGATACTATGGTTGTCCTGTTTATCCTAAATGATGATGATCCTAAAATTTCTAATTTTTGTCTCATATTTTAATATTTAATAGATTGTTAACTAATATTAATAAACTTAAGGATATATTGCTTAAATAGAAAGACGGTATCCAACATACAACCATTGGTCATAAAATTCATTGTCAGGTCCAGGTTTTCCCCCCTTCCCCTGATGATGAATAGAAATCTTTCTATTCGAAAGCTTGAAATCTGAAAAAAAAACCTTCAACGCTGAGTTTAAATAACCGCTAATAATATGGATTTCCCGTTGAGTTTGAATCTTTTCAATCAGTAACAATAATTCTTAATATAATGAATATGCTACTTTTTAATGAAACAATTAAATTTCATTATGAAAAATTACCAACATTTTATTGACATTTTCAGATGTCATGCTTGTTCTCTGGTCACTTAAAATTATTTTCAATTTTGAAAAGCTTCTTTCAACTTCAAAACAGTTACAGATTGTTTCACTTTGAGCATGTTTTGATTTTACAACATACTCTACTAACTAACACGTTCAGAAATGTGTGTGCTCAAAGTAACTTCTTTAAGCAAAAGGCGAAATTAACCGATCACAAGATATAAATACCATATATTTATTCTACAGGGTGGGGCGTAAGTTTGGAAGCAATTTTTCAAACATTAATATAATTCTCAAAAATAAGTTCCTAAGGAGGTGATAGGGTTTGAACTATAGTAGAGACACTACATTATGAGGTGGCAGTGTTATTTTGTACAACAATTTAGTCAATTCAAAAATGTCAGACAAAAGAGAAGCCATTATTGCTCTACACCGTGCCGGGAAGTCAGATTCCGTCATTTCAAAGACTCTCTCAATAGCGAGATCAACTGTTTCTGTTTGGAAGTGTGTGAAGCGTTTTAATGAGAGAGGAGACTTGACTGATCGTCCGAGAAGTGGTAGACCACGCTCACAACGCACCAAACAACTGATAAAATGTGCCCGAGAGAAGATCAGGAGGAACCCGAAAAGGTCAATACGATTGTTAGCCAAAACAGCTAATGTGAGTCCCAGAACATTGAGAAGAGTTGTCAAAGAAGACCTAAAGATGTCCTCTTTCACCCTCCAATAGAGACAGACTCTGTCAGAAGCTGTAAAGAAAAAGAGATTGGAGAGAAGCACAGCACTTCTGAGAGAATTGAAGTCTGGTACGGCTGGTGAAATTGTTTGGTCCGACGAAAAAAATTTCACAGTGGAAATGGCTCACAACCGGAGGAATGACAGAATAATTGGTAAAAGTGCAAAAGACATCCCATACAACCAAAAAACTGTCCACAGAACCATGAAACCTGCTTCAGTAATGGTCTGGGCCGCCGTTTCAGAAACTTGGAGATCTCCTTTAATTTTTGTGGAACAAGGCGCCAAAATCAATGCTAAATGTTATATTGAGAATATTTTGACGCCAATGTTGGAGTCAGCTAAGGATCACTTCGGTAATGACACTCTATGGACATTCCAGCAAGACGGCGCGACTTCACATACTGCAAACGTCACTCAAAACTGGTGCCATGACCATCTTCCACGGTTTTGGTCCAAAGAAATGTGGCCTCCCTGCTCCCCAGATGTTAATCCTATGGACTTTTCGGTATGGTACATTCTTGAATCAAAGGCCTGTGGTAAATTCCATCGCAGTGTGGATGGTTTAAAGCGTTCGCTCCAGAGATCTTGGAAGGAAATTTCACAAGAACAGTTGCGTGCCGCAGTAGGAGGAGTTCGGAGGAGATTTGAGGCTGTTATTAAAAACAAGGGGGGACATTTTGAATGAATTTATGATTTTTGAATTCTTAAAACCCTTATGTAATAATACATAACTGTAAATTATTAAATATGTTTTTCGTTGGATTATAATATGCACTTTCATTTGCTTCCAAACTTACGCCCCACCCTGTATTTGGCATATCTTCATTCTTCATGTATCATTCTATTTATTTAAGAAAATTACATAATATTATACTGTATTGAGTAGTGATTTATTCATTTGTCAATTCAGTTTAATTTACCAATAATTATGCTCGTACGTTTTCTATGGAATATTACTATAAAAAATGTGAATGAAAAGGCATACAAATATAAATGTCTCTGACATGTTTAATTTATCAATAATAAATAATCTGTTACAAATATATTATGCACGTAAAAGATGGTTTATCATAGGTTTTATAGTCGTTTATACCATAATTACTTGTTTTATCTTAAAATTTCTAGTCAAAATAGTTTTTATAGTCAAAATAGCGTGTATGCTGTAAACGCTATAAAACATTATTTGTTATGGTCAAAATAACGTTAAAGCATAAGAACTGGAAATCCGGGTTCTACTAATAAGGTATTGTACTTGAGAAGTAGGCAATAACTATATTGATTTCACAATATAAAAGAACTTTAAAATAACTAAAGTATCTTTTAAAAATTAAACTCAACATTTTAAGCTTTAGATTGAGCCGTTAAGTGATGTTTTAAAGAATTTCCTTATGCAGGGAATTGAAAAACTCTAATACCTCCTCCAATGAAAAGCACTGGCAAACTACTTGAATTTTTAAATTTTACAATGGATGTATATTGTATAACCGAAAATAGAGACAGGCTCATACCGTGACACCGGTAACAAATATGTGCAGTTTTCACTCAGTGTATGATTACATATTAACCTCTATTCATAATTAATCATATAAATATTTTAACTGTTAAGTTTGCCACATTTAGCTAGAAGTAGCTAATTAAAAAAGATTAGCGAAGTTTCATAGAAATTAGCATCTGGCAACCACGCTATAAAAACACTCAGTGCCACATCATACCTCGCCATCATTTCACACATTCATATAGCTTATTTACTTAAACTATTTATTAAAATTTTGTTACTCAATAACTATACATTTTAAACCTTGAAAATAAAACTTTAACTCTATATTGTTCCCGCAATCATCTTCATGTAGTCACTTAAACTTAGAATAAACACTTGTTCTGTAGAACGATTAATGATTTAATATTAATTTGAAGAATTTTTTTAATGGAGAATCATTAAATCCGCCCTATTCCAGGAAATAGTCTTTCAAATATGTTAATCAAGTTTCAGCCATATAATGTTGATACGCTATATATTTATCAGGTTGGACCAATATGACAATATGATGACAATATGACAATATTTGCCACATTGAACCAACCTTCTCCCAAGGTAACATTCCATGAGAATGGAAAATCACAGCAACCCCATGTAATTTCTAGGTTACTTTTAGTCAGTCATCTCTTGCCCATCTAACCATCTAGTGCCCATGTTGGCACAATGTATCATGGTTGCTTGAGGATTTCCTCTTGGATATTTCTCTTTAATCGAGTCATTGTGTTTGGCTTATCATTGTAAAGTTTCGTGTGAGGTATCCCCATAATTTATACTCAGGGTATAGTTAAGTTCAGGGATATAGGATGTCAATTGTGACATCGCCTTACCGAAAGATAAATCTTTTGCAGAAATAAATAATTTGGAAGAATTATTGTTTCTTTCGCGGTGGGAATCGTGGAGCCATCATGCAAGGTGATACCAAATGTTTTCCAAAATTCCATGCTTCTAGTTTAGGTTCAACAAAAGTACAAATCATATTTCGATATCTTTCTACAGTGTCAGTCACAGTACAATAATTGTTTCTACATTTTTCGATAAAAATATGGTCCAATGATTCCATCAGTCGTGATGTCAACTGATCTCCTAGATCTCCGGAACTAACCGACAACGATACCCGACTTTAATCCATAAAGATACTATGAATGACAGTTTACATTGATAAATTAAATACTATGACTCAATTAAAGATAAATATCCAAGAGGCAATCAGGCAAATTAACAGCCACAACATAAAGGAAAGTTACAGAAAATCCTGATAAAAAGTTAGAAAGGTACTGTCGCGTAATTAGGCGTCACTTACCAGAGACTGCTTTCAACTCTTAAATATTCATTAAAAATAAGATTTGTGAATTTAATTAAACTTTTGACATAAAATTTTGTGTTTTATCCCTAATTGTTAAAGAAATATCAATGTTCTTCAATGGGGTATCCTTTTTGGCCCATGCTTGTACTTTGTTTTAGTTACATAAGTCTTCAAATTCTAACATAATCCAATTATTGTGGTGGTAATTCATTAGATTTTATTTATTGTTTTATGTTATTTTTACTGGATATTTCATTTCTGTCTCGAAGGATTGCGAAAGCTCTGGAAAAAATTATCCCACTCGATACTTATGGAATGTGTGGTCCACTTAAATGCAAGAAATCGGATAAAAAGCAATGCATGACCAAACTGGAGCAGGAATACAAATTTCACCTTTCATTTGAGAATGCTATTTGTCAAGACTACATTACTGAAAAATTCTACTATTATGCTACGTAAGTTAAATTTATCCATTCTTCCATCATTATTATGGATATCTGTAATGATTTAAGTATCTAAGAATATTGAATTATGAGAAATAAACATGTAATTGAAAATTCTATCCACAGCTATTACATAGTTCCTGTGGTCTATGGTGGAGCAGACTACAAAGGTATTCTACCTCCTAAATCATATATCGATGTTAGAGACTTCGATAACACCACCCACTTGGCCAACTACCTTCTGTACCTAGACAAGAACGATACTGCTTACGCAGAATATTTCGAGTGAGTATTCAATACTATCTATCCCTACTTGATAGTAGCTCCCAAAACCTCCGAGTCCTTATACTTCTCTAAATATTACCAACCTCTCTTTTTACTTCTCTATTTTTTCTTACTTTCCCATATACTTCTCTATATCTCTTTATACTTCTCTAACTCTTTCATATATCTCCATATAGTTCTCTCATTCTTCCCGATATCTTTTTATACTTCTCTAACACTTTCCCATATCTACTTATATCTACATCTTTTTCTTTTTTTTCATTATACTTCTTATAAATCTCTCATTATAGATATAAATATACTAAATCTGAGAAGAGCTGATTACGCGGGCTACAATCATAATTTCCAAGCTTTACGGCCTCAACTTCCAGCTTCACCTGATCAGATGTGGCGGGAATTTAATGCAAACTATATCTCGATCCAGTACCAACGCATATCTAGGAAACGGGTAAGTGGTTCCATGAAGGTTCGTCCTAAATGGTTCCACAACGAGCTTGTCAGAGAGATATGGAAAAGGAAACGACTCTTCTTCTAAGATAAGATTAATTCAGCACCGTAAACTGAGAGAATTCTCACGGAGCAACAGAGTTTGGGCGAAGGAATGGTACAGCAAGCTAAATTATAGGAGGAACACAGTGCTGCATTGGCCTGCAGGGGCAACTGCAAGGAGTTATTCGCTTACGTTAGTAGCAGAAAGCTCTCCAGAAGCGCCATCGGATCAATCAGAGCAACCCAAGGAGGTTTGTCAACTTTGGATGCCATCCTTGTCGCCAAACTCAACAGTTATTTCGTTAATGTATTCACCAGGGAGGATTGCTGATGAAAATCGCGGATGTGCCGCTAATATTCAAGACAGGTGAGACCACCGACAGCAGCAACTACATGACCATTAGTTTGATGTCAGTTCCTGGAAAGCGGCTTGAATCCATCATCAAGTATAAGATTGTGGATCACCTAGAATATCACAAGCTCATAGAAAAGAGTCAGCATGCTTTCTTTGCGGGAAGTCATTCCTGGCAAACCTATTATAGTTCTTCCACTACGTTCTTTAGGAGCATGGCAAATCGAAAGCTGTTGACATCGTCTACCTTAATTACAAGAAGGCCTTTGCAAAAATGACAAAATGACAATAATAACAGCAATTGAAGTGGGCGGTCGGTCGAGTCCTAGAAATGATCAGGGAAGGTGCTAAATTTTGCTGACAACCCTAAGATTATCATCAACGCTGCATGCTCTGAAGCCATCGAACAACTCCATCGTGATCTTTTCAAGATCGGAGAACGGTTGGAAAAGTGGCAGATGCTCTTCAACGTGAAACAGTGTAAACTACTTCATGCTGGCTGTAGAAACGACAAAGCTCCTTAAACGCTACCTGCCTGGAGCCTAAATAAAATGTCCAGAAGGCTCTTGAACTAATGATCACCTGGAATTTCAAATTCTCTCAACAGTGCTTGGAAACTGAGAGGAGAGCAAACAAAATATTCGAGTACATTAAGAGGCAATTCAGTTATTGAAACAGATAGACTTTACTCACCATGTGCGTCAGAGCCTTGAGGTCTGATATTCTTATAAATAAATCTACGGATTAATAATAAATCTACGGATTGTGAATTGAGAGAACTAAAAATAATTCAAGTCGTATTATGTACCGTTATTTTTTCATAATAAAGAGTTATTTTTCATAACCCTATAAATATTCGCAGTGGTAAAAATTCGCACCTAAAAATTTCACTAGAGTTCGTCATCTTTTCAATAAAACTAGTTCCATCCACAAGAAAAAGCAAATGAAAACAGAAGCAGTGATTCAGGAGGTGAAGAGTTTCTTTGAAGAACCCGCCCGTTGCTCTCTCAGAAAAGCTTGACAGCAGATTTCACCCTCCAAAAACCTCGTTGTAGTGAATTGTCACAATTGTACTTCTTTCCCGTTTTTATCATTACACTCCAGCCATTATTTGATGTCCACAAAGCACAGAAAAGACAGTTTTGTTAGTGGATTCTTCTGCAATTATCCAACATTGTCGATAAAATCGTTTGGACAAACTTGAAGTTCGTTTGAATAATATTGTTTAGATGATTTTTGCTGATGCTAATGATTGAATATTATGATTCATTTATTTACTATCAGTATATATGATACATAAAGTCTTTAACTACCGTAACCGGAATATACAATAGCTACAAACACTGAGTTCCAACAGAAATTTCGGATTAGAAGCACTTAAGAGGCTTCAAATGACATTATAGATATATCACTTTAAAGAAAAAGATTGGATTTTTTATCATCCTATATCGTTTGAAACTTTGAGGAACATCTCCTGAAACCCTACAAAGGTTGTTAAAATGATCCCCTCCAGCCTTTGTACAACTTTTTCACCGTATACCCAGACCAATAATAAAATACTTACAATCATTACAACGGTGTATTTTTTAGGAAATGTTGCAATAGCATTAGAGTATTCACTTTTCTTGACTGAGTTATTTCTTTACTTATATAAATTTATTCATGACGTTATTTTTCCAGGTGGAAATTGAGATACGAGGTGGTGTCTACATACGGAAGTGGATGGTGCGACCTCTGTACCAAACTCCACCTTGACACCGAGCCCAAAGTGTATAATGATTTCAAATCCTGGTATTCAACCGACAGATGTGTGGTTCCTGATAGTTTTCTATCAACTTACGTGAAATAAAAGTCCTCACATTTTTATCTATTTCATGGTATATATCGGGTGTCACAAAAGTTCTGAGACAAAAAAAAAACAGAGAAGACATTTTGATGGATGAAGCAACGGCAGATTAGAAAACACAGAAAAACATCAGAAGAGGTATATTCAATAAATCTTCCAAGGATTCTGGCCATTCTTGATGTAATCTTCTTCTTGACTTCCGGTGTTGTTTCAGTCTTAAACCGGCCATTTCGATAGACAAAACTACATCTCGATTTTGGTAATCTGAAAACCTTCAAGATCTCATGCTCGGCGAAGCTCAACTTCTTTAACTTTCTAAAGGTTTATTAACATCTTAAAATATTAGATAACACCTACTGTTTTATGCATTGAACACTATTAAATTATACTAATTAGTGTATATATTTGTATTGCAATAAATTTAATTTAGCAGAACTTTAGTAACACCCTGTAATATTATGTTATATCACATATGTAGCTATTCACTTTGTTTTTAGCAATCTAGAGTTTTGTAAAACTTTTTTCATTTTGGTTTCGGCACTTTCTATTTGTATTAATTGTGAGATTGCTATCATATTTTATGCACAGAAATAAAGAGGATGAATGTTATACTATTCAAACAGATATTGAAAATGAGTTGAAATTTATATTTGATTTTTGATAAAAACAATTTTAAAAATACAGTAGTTACATTTTCCCTTTAAAAATATTTTATGTAGCTAGGTCAATAATCTAATGACGTCAGGTATCCTTTGTTTTCAATTAGTGCCAAATATACCGAGGTGGAATGTACGATGTGAAACTTACCGGGTTGGAGTAAACCAGTCACGCTATACTCTATTCCTAAAGGATCATTAATCTGAGAATCGCTTAAAAATTAGTTCAGAATCTGTTATTTTATATATATCATAGTTATTGATACACTATAGAACAATAAGTTTTCTCCTGTTTTATACCTTTTCCCGGATATTTACCATTGAATCAATTGTAACCTAGCTAGCTGACATCTTATAGAAGTAACACTAATATTGTAGTGTAATGATGATAAAAAAATCTTTAAAAGCAATCTATAAATTAAAATATACAATTAAATTTGATGAGGGACATTAGCTAGTAAGCAGTGTCACCACAGAGTGGCACTGAGCACTTAGCGTGTAAAGGCCCTTTAATACATTACATGTTCGTTCCAACAATTATGGCTAAAAATTGCATGCAAGTTCTCTTAAAATGGAACAAAATGTCCTATTTTTATTATAAAAACCTAGGTATGCTAATTTTTATAATACATTCATTGTTGAAAGGAACAACAACAATTTTGAGATCAAAATAATAAAAAAAATGGATCCACATTCCATTCCTTTCACTTTCTTCTTCATTTTGTACTTGGTTTGGCCAAAATCAGTCTGAATATAATGACGAAGATAATGATATTTTAAGAAGTACTTATTGCAAAAATATGTTCTTCACAAAACTGCACTTTATAACAGCCAGTGCATTTAAATACCACTTCACTGCAACAATTCTTAGTACAATAATTGTACTAGTTTTTTTTCGTTTATCGATATTTTGCTTTAATATTCCAATAGAATAAATATGGATATTCATTTTAGATAATAATAGGCAGAAAAAAACATGTTTTTTTATTAAATTAAAAAAACGTTTTTTTTTCTGAAAAAAACACCAGGGTAAAAAAAACACTCAAAACTTGTTTTTTTTCAGAAGAAGTAGTTTTTTTCACCAAATGTGGATAATTCCAATGAATGATATATTTAAGACTGATTATATGTATTAAATAAACGTCCATATTAATATTTTATGTATGTAGAATTTATAAAAGTGAAATAAATAACGCATCTATACTGCTTGTGATGTGCAGCACATCATCAGCTGGTGCCAGCTTGTGCTTTGCTGTCCACTGCACCTCAAGTGTGATGCTGGAGTGACAGCTATGGGCATGGCTTTCCAAAGGGACATACGAGATACAGTCTTTTACACTCGTTATTTTAGTTGGTATTCATGATACCTGCACATATTACCAAAAATATTAAACTACAATAAGATATACTTAGTGAGTCCAGTGACGTACTACTCTCGCAAATTTCTGTTTAAAAGGACTGTGCTGTCATCTGAGTGTCAAAGTGGTAATGAAATTTAAATTTAGTAAGGACAATAAGGAGGTATTGTGCGTGCGTGACGTCATAATAGCAACACTGAAATCATGTTTAACCCTAGTCATCTAACTCTCGAAAGTTTACTCACTGTTTAGGCTCTTAGCCACTGGTTCGTGTGAACCAGGTCTCACTAAAAACACCTATTATATCTGAACGAATCGAATTTTATTATATTTAACAAACGGACTTTCATTTGATATTTACACTTACATTGGGAAACTGTAAAGAATAAGTGAATAATCATCCACTTAAAATAATAAATAACAAGTAATAGAAAAAACAAGTTTATCTTAGGTATTACTGTTATATGGATGATGTTAGTCTCTCGGTACGGAGCGACTAGCGAGGTGTGTCTAGTTTGGCACACTCATTCGACTTATACCTGTAGAGAGCACTGACATACTAATTATTTGAATAAATGCTCATAATATGACTGTCTTACCATTTATCATATTTTCTTGTCGAATCGTGTTTAATAATGTGAAAACATATATGTCATGAAAAGACAGCATCCAAATCGGTTAAAAATTAAAGATATTAATAACTACTCAATAAATTTATAAAATGAAGAGTGAGTGACACGACAAAAAAAAATTATCATCCTATTTTTAGAGCTTTCGAATAAATCAATATTCATTATCAATATCCTAATTTTGACTAATTTTAAACAAAATAAGAAGAAACAATAAGTATAATGAACACCAAAATTAATAAAGTCACCTAACTAATTAACAAATAGCTAATAAAGAAAAATTATAGAAAAATAATAAGTTATTAACCCAAAATAACTAAATTAAATTAACTCTCGCTTGTTCATTGAGTGATGGCGACTGTTTATGAATTTATATAGATTCCAATAAACGAATATCTCACTGATTTGAAGTTTGCAAAATTTTGAAATTTTCTTCCTTAATCAATTTAAGTATCGTTACTTTTTTGTCGTGTCACTCGCTCTACATTTCATAAATTTACTAAGATTTCCAAGAAGGAAGCCAATAATTGAAATTATAACTACTTAATTAAACACTTAATTCATTATTATCAACTAGTGTTTGTGTAAGTGCAACAGACTAGCAGCACTGACCCGCACAGTCGCACGGCAGACTTTGGTGTCAGTCTTTCATAAATTTCAGGAGTCTGCAGAGCTCAATTAGATAACATAGATGTTAGAAACAACATAATAATTACTTTATTTGGTATAATATGTTTTACAGATGAAGAATCAGGTGAAAAAGTGAAAAAAACATTCGTTTGTATAAAAAAAAAACATATTTTCTGAAAAAAACTGGAAAAAAATTTGGTGAAAAAAAAAATTACAGAAAAAAAACACTGTTAGAAGAAAAAAGTTTTTTTCTAACATTAATTTTAGACAATAAAAAGAAAATGGGGTATTTTTACGGTTTTTGACCATTGAAATTCAATTTTGAGTGGGAAGCATTGATTTGTCAGCGTGAATATGGTCAAATTCGGATTCAGCATACTTTTTTACTGCCTTTTACTGCGTATAGTTTGATACAAAATAAAAGGTTTGGTGGGGCCCAAAAATCAATGAAACTCAGTTTTCGTAGTAAAAAATTTATGTTATAAATTCAAGTATGTTACTAGTGATTGAATATTAGTTTAAAAAATAATATTCATAAACCTATAATTTATTCAAATTAGAGATACATAAACTTCTAATAATTAATGCATTGATTCAATATAAAGGTAGATATGTATTTAAAATTCATACATTTGTTTATATTTAGGTAACAATATTGTTAAATTAACTAAGATAAAGTGGATAACATACTGTTGACTAGCTTTTACTAAGGCAGATGAGTCTTCAGGACCCGAGGCTTCACTAAACTGACACAAGAAGAAGAAGAAGACTAGCGTTTAGCATGCCACGAACCAAGGGAGTCACAGAACTGTCTGAATTTCTGAGAGGACAAATTGTAGGTCAAAATGAAGGTGGCCTTAGTCAGCAAAAAATAACTGAAAATCTTTCGATATCCTAGTCTACTGTTAAGTGATCGTACAATTCACAAATGATTAAAAAGTGCACGTAAACTCATCCAGGTCGACTCAAGACCTCTGAAAGAATCTCGCGACTTGTGAAGCTAAATGTTGAGAAGGATCCATGTTACAAGGCTTCTGACGTAGCAACAATTTCTTAGTGTTACCCTGCAAACATTTCCACATGGCATACACATGGATGCCATGTGGTTGGATGGTTATAATATGGCAATACGTTTTTAAGATGTATATCATCCACATTGAAACAACCAAAACACTAAAATAACAGATGTTAACCATGTGTAAATTACCACATTAAAACCACATGTCAATGACCATTTCAATAACAGATGTTAACCATGTGGTTACGCAATATCATAACCACATGTTTAAAACCATACTGAAACCATATGTTATAGATATTTATTATAAACATAAAACATGGTAATTGGCATGTGGTTGTAATGTGGTAAATTACACATGGTTAACATCTGTTATTGAAATGGTTATTGACATGTGGTTGTAATGTGGTAAATTACACATGGTTAAAATCTGTTATTGAAATGGTCATTGACATGTGGTTTTAATGTGGTATATTACACATGGTTAAAATCTGTTATTGAAATGGTCATTGACATGTGGTTTAATGTGGTAAATTACACATGGTTAACATCTGTTATTGAAATGGTCATTGACATGTGGTTTTAATGTGGTATATTATGCATGGTTAACATCTGTTATTGAAATGGTCATTGACATGTGGTTTTAATGTGGTAAATTACACATGGTTAACATCTGTTATTGAAATGGTCATTGACATGTGGTTTTAATGTGGTAAATTACACATGGTTAACATCTGTTATTGAAATGGTAATTGACATGTGTTTTTAATGTGGTAAATTACACATGGTTAACATCTGTTATTGAAATGGTCATTGACATGTGGTTTTAATGTGGTAAATTACACATGGTTAACATCTGTTATTGAAATGGTCATTGACATGTGGTTTTAATGTGGTAAATTACACATGGTTAACATCTGTTATTGAAATGGTCATTGACATGTGGTTTTAATGTGGTAAATTACACATGGTTAACATCTGTTATTGAAATGGTAATTGACATGTGTTTTTAATGTGGTAAATTACACATGGTTAGCATCTGTTATTGAAATGGTAAATGACATGTGGTTTTAATGTGGTAAATTACACATGGTTAGCATCTGTTATTGAAATGGTAATTGACATGTGGTTTTAATGTGGTAAATTACACATGGTTAACATCTGTTATTGAAATGGTCATTGACAAGTGGTTTTAATGTGGTAAATTACACATGGTTAACATCTGTTATTTAAATGGTAATGGACATGTGGTTGTAATGTGGTAAATTACACATGGTTAACTTCTGTTACTTTTGAACTCTAAATACAATTGAAGGGCAAAAATGTGTAGTGGTCTATTTGAAGAAAAGTGAAAAACACTAGTGGTGAAAACTATTTGGTCTATGTAGATATATCAGTTCCAATTTCACCCTCCTGTGATAAAAAGCTTAGGGGATCATGTGCTCCAATAATATAGACCACTAAGTTTTCCCGAGTTAAGTAAGATACGCACTCAGTGATCTATGGTGACACTCGGCTCTATTATTTGTAACGCTGCCTCTGATTGGTCGACTGGATATTTTCTATGCGGAAGAAAATATTTCATTTTTTAGCCGAGACTGAAGTATTTTTATAATAATTAATTAATTAGCACATAGGGTGCAGATAAATTTATTTAGTGATTACTCATTCAGAGAACAAATTGTTTGTAATAAAATATATTACTAGTATGATAATATCATACATACTTTTACTAAATTATTAGGCAATAGTGTTTACTAGGTATTTAATTAAAAATAGGTATGCACAACCTAGCTGTTATGTTTTAACAAAAAATTCTATGTGTCCATTCATTACTCAGGTATATTTATATTATAAATAGGTAGTGGGTACCTATATTTTAATAGGTGTATAATTTATCTTATCTTCCTAATAAATGCAATAATTTTGTCTAGTTACACTTTTATTTTAGGTATTAAATTGAGTAATTGGTGTGAATTATAGTACCCACCATAACTACATTGTAGCCTAATTAATTTTATAAAGTGGGTAGTAGCTACCAAATAATTAAAATACAATGAGAATGGTATTGAAAGAAATTGAAAACCTCTTACAAAAAAATTAACTGTACATAAATTTTTATGGCAATAATATATAAAACACTATTTATTACATAACACCATTTATTTAGCAACTAAAGCTAATTTATGAAAAGTATAGGGTATGTTCCGAGTTATCGGTCGGTTTCACATCTTCGGTCATATAAGAAAAACTGTATGATTATTTTTTTTCTTATAATTGGTATCCGTGATACCGGCAGGTTTCTTGGATACCAATTTAAATAAATATCAAATTATCATTATTATACAGTTTTTCTTATATGAATGAAGATGTGAAACCGACCGATAATTCGGAACTTACCCTTTGTAGAAATACCTACCTCCATACTGGTATATGATCATTTTTAACCTTGTTTTGTATGTTTCTTAATTAGCTAGGTACTGATAAAATTATTTCTCTATCAATGAACCAAAAATTTTAGTTTCAATATTATAACTTTAAATAACTACCTAGCTAGGTCTACCCAAATGCAAATATACACTGCTCATGTACCTGAAAAATTTGAAATTATTAATAACCAGGTTCATAAATATGATTATTACCTAATACATATATCTACCAACTAACTATAGTTATTAGTATCAAAAGAATGGTTAAAATTCCCATTAGTTAAAACTTAAAATATAGGCTTTTATTTTTCTGAGGAAGTAAACCTTTAGCCAATCTTTAACTCCCTTTTGAAAAATCGATAAAGGAACATAAATAATAAATCAAATTTGATGTCACCGTTAGGTAGGTAGTTATGATTTCTTTCTAGCATTTGTAACTACAATTACCTATCTAGTTTATGTAGGTACATCTCTTATTGAGTGAATAAGTTATTATCTCTATTGGTAGATAGTGCCCATCGGTAGAAAATTGCAAACCTAAAAACAATGGGTGAATTAATAACTACATTGTAGCCTAATTAATTTTAGATGGTAAGTATTAGCTACCAAATTATAATATAATGAGATTGGCATTAGAAGAATTTGCATATACGAGAAGTTCTTACATAAAATTAAACTGTTCATAACCTTTTGGGATAAATATTAAACACTATTTATTATAAATAATTTCATTACATCTCGAACAGTGGTGACCAGAAGATAATGCATCTCGTACGTATTTCGATTGATATTCATATAATTAATAAGTTAGCTTACTATTAGTTGATTAATAATATTGTTACTTTACAAGAAGACATGTATTTTATTATATTGAAATTGGATGTAATTGGTGAAAAATAATGTTGGTATTTTATTTCAATATGGCAAAATATAAAAATTAATGTGAATCACTGAAACATTCCAGTAATTAATGCGCAAAAAACTAACACATTTCCATTTTCAAAATTATGAGATATTATTGTTCATTAATTAAAATCTAGTAATTGTATCTTGTATTAACATTGATACCATAAGGCATAGGTTATAAATAATATATCTCTGTTAGTATCAAGAAAAACATTGACCAATAAAATCTATGAAATTTAGATACAAACAATGTATTTGATATCTTGTTTCTATCTGTATTTTAGGGAAGTGTTCTACCACAGGTACATAGTAATCACACGATAGGTTATTCTACTTTATACATAAACATTAACTTTGAACACCTGTGAGCTAAGAAAGCACTAGGTGTTAAGGTACCTAGTTTAAATGACGCAGAATTAAAATTACACTAGCTAGGATGAAGAAAATTGGAACACACTTTACTATATTTAAGCATACATTGACAATAATGGTTAGTTAGCCAATGTAAGTGATTTAATTATCAATATCTAATGATTCTTCATTTTTTAATACAGTTTGAAATCAACATTAGTTGGAAAGACAATAGTCATCTTAACCATCGCGATTAACCTCCTAACTGAATTCTACAAGATTCAACATTTTCATTAATTTCACTAGAACCTTCCTTTCCACTACCAACCAATGTTACTAATACTTATAAAATATTATTCATTAAATATAAGATTAACTATATAATATTGTTTCTGAATCTTGTGAGTAATTCTAATCAAAATAAGAGTTAGGCACCTGGTGCAATATAATAAAGCCAATATCTTTAAAAGCTATTTAATACTTTCAAAAACATAACACACCATTTGATAAATATTGCATTGTATTAATTTAGTAGAGGTTTAACGTCTGCTTCGGAGCAAACGCAATGTGACTGCAGTCAAAAGGAAACTAAATACAAGGGACTGGAAGGTGCAGTCAGAAAGAAAAGTGGCTCCATGAACAAAACACTCATGGATGCAGAAAAGCTACTCCTTGAATGCAGTCACTTACCAAGGAATGCGACGAATCGGGAAAAAAGTACCAGTGACTGCATTCACGGATGGAAGAGGAAAATGAAGAGGAGATAATAAATGAAGTTCCTAATGAAAACCTCGTTGTTAGTTGAAGAGCATAACCCTAGCGCTATCCTCTAAAACTTCATGTAGCGTTAAAAAAAAAGGATAATTGTGAAAAAAACAACCCGTAATCCAAATTACAACAGTCCGGGGACCACGGGACGCCAGGTGTGGGTCTTCAGCCCCCCCCCCCCATCCGGTCAGAGAGAGCCACACTGTCTTGTGACTATTTGTACATGTACAGACTACGGATACGATTCATAACATATAACCGTAATACAACAGTTACTGTTTATCTACATTGAATATTACTAATTATTCCACTCAATGAATTGCATATACTACATTTAAAAGCTTAGGTTAGCATAAGGAACCAACCTTTTTCCTATTGTTTTTAGGTGAGAAAGTGATTTACATGTCTCTACCTAGCTAGGTAGCGTATTCTATTTTTTATCAGACATTATCGGAACTGATCCGAAAACTTTCATGTGATAATAATTCATTGAACAATGTGTAAGGTCGCTTATTCAATATGTCACATATATAATCTTTTGATGAAGTTTGAGGTAGAGCTTATATTAATGAATAATGATTTATTTATTTAACGATTTAATATTAAAGCGTATTTATTTTTCTAGCTGATATTTAGTTCGTCAATCATATATATATACATATAGCTATTACGGACTTTATTATGAATGAAAAATCTGTATGAATATGAAAACCTTCATCTAAAATGTGTATGCAATTCAATTATGTCTTTTTAATATCGAATCCTCTGATATGTACCAGTTTCCCAACTCATATGCAGTCTTTTTTCGCTGCCATTTAGTTTGTTATACCTAGTTTTAATCTTATCTGTTTACGTTGTTGGTATAATATTTAGTTCATCTAAATTCTAAAGTAATAGTTATGCCTAATCCCATCATAGTTAAACACAATATAATGAACCAACGTCAATATTTTCCATTCATCACAGTTTTTTAATCCGCAAGATTCAATTTTACCTCGGTTAGTATAATTCGTAACATGTAGGTTTTAAATAGAATAGCCAAAGCCTCTAGCTGTAATAATGTTAAACAGGTAGGTAGTTACGAATCGTTTTCTATACTCTAAAATCTACATTAAAATGTACCTAGTAGTCTGATCAGTGAACTTGCTTGCTCACTTATAGTTTGTATTAGTCTTTAGATAATAGGTATTTATTAAATATAGTTAATCATATTTAATATGTAGATAATGAATAATTTAGCACTGTAGTTACAGTCCATCTAAAGCTCCGTCCAGACGGTCAAATTTTTTTAGAGAAGTGACAAACTTAATGACAAACTATATGACAAACTTATCGTCAGTTTTCAAGGAGTGTCTACACGGTCAATTTTTCTCGCCAAAAGTTTGAGGTTCACTGGCGTCAGTTTCGTCAAAATTAATGTTATATATCGTGAAAATAAAAATTATATAACTTGGTATGTATTTTTTTTTAATTTGAACAGTAAGAAACCAGAAAAAATAATTTGTTTTTAATGACAAAATATCGTCTTGAAAAGGATAGTCAAAAATAGATCATAGAAAACAATTCACAACGTAGGGAGCCTACCTAGGTATAACTTAGATCTAGGTTACAACCAAGTATTAAAGAGTCTGTCTTCAGCCATTGTAACTAGATAGATACAAGTTTGAAAAAAATAAGGTTTCCTAGGTGTACCTAGCTGTAATAAACTAAAATGACGCGCAAATAAAAAAATATTATTGCCGGAAAGTCAGTGTGTACTTCAAACTTTATCGTCAGCAAATAGTTTGACAAACTTTTTGATGACGATATCCAACATGTTGGAATCACAAAACTGATGAAAAGTTTGACGGTTTGCTGACGCTAGGAAATTATCGTCATTTAGTTTGTCATTAAGTTTGTCACTTCTATGAAAAAACTGACCGTCTGGACGGGGCTTAATATAAACTTTATCTTTTCATAAAAACTGTTATATTCTAGGTAATTGATATAAAGTTTTATTCTATGGCATATAAATGCCTACATACTATATTCACAAAAATATAGTATGTAGTCGAATCGAAGTTTCTTGTTTCTTAATAAAAATTATATTTATTATAGCGAAATGTTACCTAACAAGTAATTATTACGAAGCTATGTAGGGTAAGTTCCGAATTATCGGACAGTTACGCATCTTCGGATATGGAAGAAAGAAAATATAATAATAATAATTACCTATTTACCTTTTATATCAATTGGTATTTCAATACAATTTGAAAAAAATCAATGTACCTATATATTTTCTCTCTTCCGTATCCGATAATGTGGAACTGTCCGATAATTCGGAACTTATCCTACCTATTTAACTACACTTTGAGCAATCATAACTTTTTAGAATAATAATGTATCTTGACACTCATATTATGTATCTAAATATAAAACTAAATAATTCATAAATGAACTTTTGAGTTCTAAAATGTATAGAAATGTTACCCTAAGTATACTGAAATTGCACAATAAATTAAGTGAGTGTGAGTTGGTAAAGCCAACACACAAACGCACCGGCACAGGGAATATCTTAGGACGTGAATAATAGTGTACACACTCGTATTAACTATTAAAAAATATCCTCATGAAACATGGCTACTGTCTTTTTTAAAACAACAATATTTTTCCATTCAAAACTTGATTCATCATTATTGTGTTCTATTTTCGTAATTTCATGAATCGTTAAAAAAACAGGTACAGGTATCTCCGTATCAGGTGAATCATGATAAACTGACTCTTTTCATCTCTCCTAGTAGATGTAGATACATTAAGACTGTAGATACATTAAGACTGTAGACACATTAAGACTGTAGACACATAAAGACTGTAGACACATAAAGACTGTAGACACACAAAGACTGTAGACACACAAAGACTGTAGACACACAAAGACTGTAGACACACAAAGACTGTAGACACACAAAGACTGTAGACACACAAAGACTGTAGACACACAAAAACTGTAGACACACAAAGACTGTAGACACACAAAGACTGTAGACACACAAAGACTGTAGACACACAAAGACTGTAGACACACAAAGACTGTAGACACACAAAGACTGTAGACACACAAAGACTGTAGACACACAAAGACTGTAGACACACAAAGACTGTAGACACACAAAGACTGTAGACACACAAAGACTGTAGACACACAAAGACTGTAGACACACAAAGACTGTAGACACACAAAGACTGTAGACACACAAAGACTGTAGACACACAAAGACTGTAGACACACAAAGACTGTAGACACACAAAGACTGTAGACACACAAAGACTGTAGACACACAAAGACTGTAGACACACAAAGACTGTAGACACACAAAGACTGTAGACACACAAAGACTGTAGACACACAAAGACTGTAGACACACAAAGACTGTAGACACACAAAGACTGTAGACACACAAAGACTGTAGACACACAAAGACTGTAGACACACAAAGACTGTAGACACACAAAGACTGTAGACACACAAAGACTGTAGACACACAAAGACTGTAGACACACAAAGACTGTAGACACACAAAGACTGTAGACACACAAAGACTGTAGACACACAAAGACTGTAGACACACAAAGACTGTAGACACACAAAGACTGTAGACACACAAAGACTGTAGACACACAAAGACTGTAGACACACAAAGACTGTAGACACACAAAAACTGTAGACACACAAAGACTGTAGACACACAAAGACTGTAGACACACAAAGACTGTAGACACACAAAGACTGTAGACACACAAAGACTGTAGACACACAAAGACTGTAGACACACAAAGACTGTAGACACACAAAGACTGTAGACACACAAAGACTGTAGACACACAAAGACTGTAGACACACAAAGACTGTAGACACACAAAGACTGTAGACACACAAAGACTGTAGACACACAAAGACTGTAGACACACAAAGACTGTAGACACACAGAGACTGTAGACACACAGAGACTGTAGACACACAGAGACTGTAGACACACAGAGACTGTAGACACACAGAGACTGTAGACACACAGAGACTGTAGACACACAGAGACTGTAGACACACAGAGACTGTAGACACACAGAGACTGTAGACACACAGAGACTGTAGACACACAGAGACTGTAGACACACAGAGACTGTAGACACACAAAGACTGTAGACACACAAAGACTGTAGACACACAAAGACTGTAGACACACAAAGACTGTAGACACACAAAGACTGTAGACACATAAAGACTGTAGACACATAAAGACTGTAGACACATAAAGACTGTAGACACATAAAGACTGTAGACACATAAAGACTGTAGACACATAAAGACTGTAGACACATAAAGACTGTAGACACATAAAGACTGTAGACACATAAAGACTGTAGACACATAAAGACTGTAGACACATAAAGACTGTAGACACATAAAGACTGTAGACACATAAAGACTGTAGACACATAAAGACTGTAGACACATAAAGACTGTAGACACATAAAGACTGTAGACACATAAAGACTGTAGACACATAAAGACTGTAGACACATAAAGACTGTAGACACATAAAGACTGTAGACACATTAAGACTGTAGACACATTAAGACTGTAGACACATTAAGACTGTAGACACATTAAGACTGTAGACACATTAAGACTGTAGACACATTAAGACTGTAGACACATTAAGACTGTAGATGCAGTAGACTGTAGATGCAGTAGACTGTAGATGCAGTAGACTGTAGATGCAGTAGACTGTAGATGCAGTAGACTGTAGATGCAGTAGACTGTAGATGCAGTAGACTGTAGATGCAGTAGACTGTAGATGCAGTAGACTGTAGATGCAGTAGACTGTAGATGCAGTAGACTGTAGATGCAGTAGACTGTAGATGCAGTAGACTGTAGATGCAGTAGACTGTAGATGCAGTAGACTGTAGATGCAGTAGACTGTAGATGCAGTAGACTGTAGATGCAGTAGACTGTAGATGCAGTAGACTGTAGATGCAGTAGACTGTAGATGCAGTAGACTGTAGATGCAGTAGACTGTAGATGCAGTAGACTGTAGATGCAGTAGACTGTAGATGCAGTAGACTGTAGATGCAGTAGACTGTAGATGCAGTAGACTGTAGATGCAGTAGACTGTAGATGCAGTAGGTTGTAGACAGTTAGTTATCAATATCTTATTTATTACAATGAGAAAGGAGTATACCTAATTTAATAAGCCAAATTATCAATTCCCTAGTGTCTGAGAGCATTCACTGGCGAGTGGGCGGAGTTTCATAACGTGTCACAACTTGTCACTCACTTCAAGTTTCTGGGTACAAACATATACACTCACGAACACAAATCACGCAAGTTCACCTACTGTATGCAAACATACTTACTCACGAACATTCATATAAGTGCCGCTGTTACAGTTACTTGAAAATAAATAAAGTAATTATCCCTGGAAACATAAAATTCATTCTAAATAAGATATGATTTTGTAAAAAAATGAGGACACAGTTAGTACCTGCAGTTAGTTTTTCTTCTCTGAGTAATCATTCACTTCCCCTCTGCTTATTGGTCTACCTTACCCTCCCCTCACTTCCATATTTGTCTACCTAACCCCCCCCCCCTCTATCACTAGCTACCTACCACTGTCACAATGAGATTAACAAAATGATTTAGGTAAGTGATAGGCTAATGACGAACTGGAAGAAATTTTATGTTCTCAACTTACCACAATGTATATCATTGATCACCAAAAATTATGAATGTAATATGTTTACATTTTATAATAAATAATAACAAGATATAATTAATATGACAAACAATATTATTTGGAATATTGATTACAAAAATAATAATATCTATCTAAATCAATTAATGATGTACTAAATATAATTCAAGTTTGTATGAATATTATAACTTATCTAATGTACTAGTGACAGTGAAACAAAAATAGATACGAATATTATTTATCTAATTTACTTTCGTAGGAGTCTAAGGGTAACTAAAAGGTATTAGCTAACATAACTACCTAGGCGAAATAATAGGTACTTATCTATATTAGATAGTAACTAGTGATGCGTATCAATACCTACTTCAAATACAGTTTCAGATATTAAAATGTATCACGTAGGTAATATGTATCAATTAATTTGTATTTATTTTTGTTTAACTGTTTCCATATACCAATCAACACATTTTTCTAAACCGCTGTTGAAAGCTTCCATATTATTATTTACTAGAACGGGTAGTCTAGAGCGCATACTCTCGCCGTCGCTTCAATCGATAGTGAGCTTATTGCTCCTAAAATCTAACCAAACGATTCCTGGATAATGGAACAATCGCTCAAAAAATTTCAGTCAATTTGGTTGAATGTTTTTAGAGTTATACGAATAACAATAATATATACACATTATACATACTACATATATAGTATATAGAGAGTAAAGTATTATAGAGGTTATTTAAAATCTGCGTTGAATTTTTTTGTTTTTAGGTTTCAAGATTTCGAATAGAAAGATTTCTATTCATCATCAGGAGAAGGGTGTAAAACCTGGACCTGACAAAACAGAAAATAGGATTGACACGTTCCCCGCGTATTTAGCTACCGTTGGTTCAATAAGCGTTTTTAACATACAAATAATAAATAGTTCAGTATTGATTCAGAATTGGATCAAAATTTTTGTTGAATTAATTATAAGTCTAGATCTGTATATTGCAAAAGAAAACACTCCAGAGCTTATAAAACGATGTACCACACAGCACTGTTTAAATGTACCGAAAAATTCATCCGCGGTGAAAGTGTTAATATAGAGTTTATAAACTGACACAAATAAAGCTCCGATAGCGTTATACGAGTTAATTAATTCAACGGTAATTCCATAAAGTTTGACCAATAATTATGTAGAATATTGCAAAGTAATTTATACACTTACATGTAAGTTTATCAAGTTTGACCAATAATATATGAGCTATATACTTTTGAAGTATAATCGGGTAGTATGTATATATAGACAATGCATATAAAAAGCGGGTGTAGGTCATAAGCCCCCCCGGTCATGAGCCCCCCTAGGTCATAAGCCCCCCCCCGTCATGAGCCCCCCCGGTCACGAGTCCCCCTGTTTTTAAATCCTTATTTACCTATACTATTTAATCCTTATTGACACTTTTGTAGTTCATTACTTAATAGACATAAAATATATGTATATCGGGGGGCGTGCCGCCCCCCGAACCCCCCTGCAAGGTCATTAAACAATCATGAAGTGTGCAGTACAACAAACTAGCGGATACAACAAACTTCATTCGCAACTCTCAGTTATTTCTATCTAAGTAATTATTCATTTGTTTAACTAGGTAAATAAGGATTAAAAAAAACAGGGAGGGGGGCTCGTGACCGGGGGGGCTTATGACCTAGGGGGGCTCATGACCGGGGGGGCTCATGACCGGGGGGGCTCTTGACCGGTGGGGCTCTTGACCGTACCCCATAAAAATCACATAGACAAAGCATATAGACAATGCAGCAAATTTGCTGCATGGTCCGTTTGCTGACCATTCGCGCAAAGCCATTTTCACAACCCTTTAATAAAATCGTTATAATATTCACAAAATGATTGAATCTTTATGAGAAGTTAATAGTGTATGGAGAAAAGTTCAATGAACAAAATGTCATTTGAAAGAAAACTGTACCTTCAGTAGTTGTTGGAATATACTAATTTAAAGTTGTAGAGTATATCTAGTTATTGTTATTATTATTATAAATGAACTAACAAGTTATTGTTTGTTTCGGCTGTATTGCGTGATTCTTAAAGAAATAATTATTAATTGTTGGTAAATAGTACAATAAAATGTAGTTAACAATGTATTCAACTAACCACCTTTAATTCATTATTGTGGCTATCCTATCATTCTTTATAGTTGTTACTCAATAGGTATTTTCTAGCTACCCGCTTATGACACATTGCATCTGACTGAGAGAGAGGTAGACCCAGGTAACATTGCGATGTTCCCGGAATATCCCCTCGATATCGCAACCTCCCCTCAGTGTCGCAATATCGCGGCCCGATGTCCAGGGAATGTTCCCGCGACATGCATTACCAATATGATTCCCTTCCGACATTTTCGGGATATTCCCGCGATATTCCTAACGAATATCATCCCCATCCGACATTTTCGGGATATTCCGGCGACATGTATTACTAATATCATTTTCATTGAAAATATGTTGGAAATAATTGACAAATAAATAAGAAATAAAATAATATTTAAAATATATTACAACATTTATTCCGACAAGACCATTAAAATTAATGGGGTATCAATAATAAAAGAAATAAAATATATGTTAAAAATCATATATTAAAAAAATATAATAAATAAAATATATATACAAAAATATGTTTAAAAATATATATGTATAAACTAAATGTTTTTTTTTATGTCAAATGAAAATTATTAAAAAAAAATTATTAAAAAAAATATGTACCTATGTAAAAAATGTATGTAAGTAAATCATGTGAAAAATAAATATATATAGAAAAAATTATTCCTATATTTTTTTATTTATTAAATGTTAAATCATGACATTTTTCTTGCAACCAACCAACAGACAAAGACACACTCTGTATTAGTATATACTATATATAGGGTGTTTTATATTATAAGTAACCAGCCATAACAGCCTCATATTTACACTTTACTATGCAAAATAATCGTTTCAAAATCACTTTTAGGTCAATATAGGTATCATAATATTATATAAACATTTAATTAAAGATAAAATTCTATATATTTATCATTGTTTAAACATATTTTGTAATTTGTTAAGATTTCCAGTTTACAGAATCTACTTTCATGTACCTACCTATATTCAGAATGTCTTCATATTCTACATATACTGTGATCATACCTATCATATATGGAGAATATATTCAGTAAATTCTTTTATTTAAATCTAAATATACATATTTTATACCGTTTAATATAGAAAGCAATCTTCTGATACAGATATAAAATTTATGAGAAGCTTACATTATTGTCTCTTTACCGCTAATTATGATGATAAGACATTTCACTCGAAAAAATCTTCCTAAAATAGCTTATGCGCGCCCTCTGTGGTTCAGAATGGTTACTAATCCGTGCCAGTATTTAAGAAAATCAGCCCAATATAAAGAATTTTTTAAGTTGTTTGTAATTTACAATATTCTTACAGAAAATTATGCATCAGTTTTTGCAATTAAATATTGAAACGGCTTTTTTAGCCACTTGAGTAGTACATTATGTTGCCTAAATTATCTTTCCCGCTAATATGTAGGTCTAGTTTTAACTGCGTAGATGAGCGTTCGTAAACTTGGTAATAATGAGATCTTAACTCTTAAATTGCAGTATGTGGTTTAAGAAACATAAGATTATACTAAATTGTATTATATTTATTTTGAATAAATTTTATTCAACTAGCATTTACGATGAATTAAATTCATCAACTGCGCAATAATACATGACGCGTGAGTGACGTCACAAGACGTCACTGTGACGAAAAGGCTCCAGTTTTAAAAATCTGTGAGCGAGTGCAAGTGTCTTATATTTTCTCTCAGATAAATTCATCGTGTTCATTATCCGCGAACTTTTGTAATTAGAAACATTTTAATTTATTTATACATAGGTAACTGACAGAAAAGTGATTGGTATTTCTCAGAATCTGGGTATAGTTCGTAATTTACCTAGCTAGGTATAATCTACCTTGATACCTAGGTAGATTATAGATATAGGTAGTTAGTTAGCCATTTACTCTTTTGCAGCATACTTAGTTGTTAATTTACTTCTCTGTAGCGGTTTAGCACCAACTTATTTATTTACCGTACATCTCATCGTTAGGTAGTTATTTATTTACTTTTCAGCTTTAGTTAGCTACCTACCTACCTACTTAGTTATTAACTTCACTGTAGCAAGTAGGTAGTAAATAGGTAGGTACCTAGGCAGGTATTTAGTTGTGTAATTACTTTTCTGCAGTACCTAACTGGTTAGTTATTTACTGAAGTACAGTACTTTAGTCTATCAATTGGTAGGTAGTACCAAGTTAATTATAATAAGTAATAAGTGTAATAGCTAGTTTCCTAGGTTCTAAGTATCTTACAATACATAGCTATATTTAGTAGGGTAAATTACGAATTATCGGTCAGTTTCACATCTTCGGTCATACATATAAGAAAAACGATATTATAATTGTTATTTAATTTTTATTTCAATTGGTATCCATGATAGGTAGCTACCTACAGGTATCGTGGATACCAATTGAAATAAAATATAACAATTTACCTAAGTACAATATACTTTTTCTTATATGACCGAAGATGTGAAACTGTCCGATAATTCGCAATTTACCCTATACGTATGTAATGAACTAGCTACCTATTGTGTGTAGGTACCTACAATCTTGCTATAAAATTCTCAAAACATTCGGTCGAGGCCGGGTACCTAGGTTAGTAAGTAGTCTTTTATATAATTGCCAGTGCACTTGTTACACAATTATTTATTTCTTCGGATCAAACAAATCGTATAAATAGAAATCACTTAGAGGTGGAGAAAATCACAGTAGCTACTCGGGAAAATGATTTAGGTACTCTCGCAGTACTCGGAAAGTGGGTGTTTGGGAATTTTTCAGAAAATTCGGTCACATGGCTTATTTTAACGGTCACTGTCCGGGTACTATGAGTGTCCGAGAACTGTGACGTTCCCCTAAAACATGAAAATTTTACCTAGGTAATATGACTTAATATTATTTACATAAATAGGAATAATTGATAGTTCTTCTATAGCGAGACTTGGTAGGTAGCCATAGGTAGTAGTTCTGAGCTTACCTCATTACCCAATAGATATCTACCTACCTAGAACCTACCTAAAAAGAACTATTAGCTACTGAGTATTAGATAGGTAGTATGTACTTACTTATAGAATGGTAAAAAATGTTCCTATGTATGATAGTATTGCTGAAAATTCCATCTGATTAGTGTTATAAATATTTTGAAATGAAGCTGTAAAAGAATAAGATGTGGTTATCTGCTTCCTGGTCGTATACTTTAAATGGATGATGGAGTTAACTGCGATGAATACACAGTGAAGGATATGCTAAATTGAATGTTAGTGACAGTTGTGTTAAAAAATTCCGACTGTCGCCAGCATTCTTTTGTTTATCCTTCCTATAAATCTACTCATCAAAACTCCAATAGCTGCAGAAAAGATACACTCCGATACAAGAGATGCAATAAGTACCAGCACGTATGTACTCCTAATCATTAGCAATAATGAAGTTATACTAGCATATATTTTTATTATGAGCAATTGTAAAATAACATTCCCGCAATATCCCCGCGATATTCCCTACCGATGTTCGCAAAATGTCGCCAGGGGATATCGCGAAAATGTCCGTTTTTGTACTTTTTTGGGAACATCCCCTGGGAATGTTCCCGGAACATTCCCTGGGGATATCCCCAAAAAAGTACAAAAACGGACATTCTCGCGATATCCCCTGGGAACATCACGGGGACATCGGAAGGGAACATCGCGGGGATATCCCGGGAAGGTCATTTTGTTGCCTGGGGAAGGGGGGGGGGGTGTAGAAGGTGCGGGGTAAGCAAACGTATACGTGTGTGGCGGGAAAATAAGCTACCCGATTATACTTCAAAAGCATATAGCTCATATGAAATCTCCACTAACTTTACACATCTCCAAAGAGGTATTTTAATGTTTACGTAATTTAACAGATTTATTATCATAAAATTTTATTTTTAAGTGTATGTATTGTATTTAATGATCTTTTATTAAGTGTATACGTTAGTACGTGGTTGAGAGTTGAGACACCTAAAATTTTAGTGAGTGTGTTTGTGCGTAAACCACAGCAAATAAAATAGGAAGTAGGTTATCTCACATTATTTTCAAAAATTTCCCACCTAGGGAAAGATGAGAAAACATAAAAATAAATTTAGGTAACATAATAAGTATTTGTTTAGTTGTGTGCTTATCATATGTCAAAAAAGGGTTTATATTCATTAGTCCCACACCCCATTAGTCCTACGCCCCATTAGTCCGATGCCCCATTAGTCCGACGCCCCAAAAGTCAGACGCCCCATTAGTCCGCCGCCCCATTAGTCATACACATCATTAGTCAGACACCCCATTAGTCCAACGCCCCATTAGTCAGACACCCCATTAGTCCGACGCCCCACTAGTCAGACGCCCCACATTAGTCATACATATCATTAGTCAGACACCCCATTAGTCCAACGCCCCATTAGTCAGACACCCCATTAGTCAGACACTTTTGTAGTTTATTTTATTACTGATTTAACATAAAATATATGTATACCGGGGGGCGTGCCGCCCTCCGAACCCCACTGCCAGGTCATTAAGCAATCAAGTGTGCAGTACAACAAACTACAATATATTGTGAAATCAAATGAGGGATTGCATGACACTACTAATAATCATACATCAATAATCATGAGTACCTATCGGGGTACGGTCAAGAGCCCACCCGGTCAAGAACTCCCCCCCCCCCCCGGTCAGTGTGCAGTTCTTGACTACTATTGGTGGAGTGAAGTTGTTACGTGCCACTGGAGGTGTGCGTTTTTATTTGTTATAATTTAATAGCTGCAAGAATAAGCATTCCTTGAAGGTAATGTATCTGTAAACAATCTATAAAGTATAAATGTTCGAATAGGTATATTAAAACTTGTGAAAAATTTATTAAAACTACCTTAGGTTTGTAGATTAACAGTAGGTACCTAGGCTAACTCGAGGCCTGTGACCGCCTGTCTATATGGCAGACGCTCCGACAAATATCAATTTTTCTCTGAAATCTTGTGTTCGCAAACACAAGAATCGAAAATGTCTGTCATTTTAAACATGTTAGACAAATGTGTTAGCAACTGTTATTTAAATGTTAATTTATGATATAGGTATATAATAAATTTGATAATTATTTCAGTTTTAGTTAGGTAGGCTATATGATTGATTGAATTATTTATTTAGTAGGTAGTCTAGTGTAATTATTTTGATAGAATTTTTTGTAAGTAAATTTAAATAAATTTGATTTTGGAGCCAATTTTAATCAGTCATATATTAGCTAGGTACCTAGCTGACTAAGATAAGGTAATTTACGAATTATCGAACTGTTCCACAATTTCAAACACGTATTAGGTATAGGTAGGTACTAGATAGCTTAAGATAGGTAGTCAGTTACGTGAGATAACTAGATAGGTAGGTAGTTACGTGAGATAACTAGATAGGTAGGTAGTTACGTTAGATAACTAGATAGGTAGGTAGTTACGTTAGATAACTAGATAGGTAGGTAGTTACGTTAGATAACTAGATAGCCTGATAGGTAGGTAGTTACGTTAGATAACTAGGTGTGTAGGTAGTTACGTTCGATAACTAGGTACCTAGGTAGGTAGTTAGGTACAAGATAACTAGGTAGGTACCTAGTTTTGCGAGATGCAAACTAGGTATAGGTAGTAATGCTAGATGCTACTTATGTACCGTAGTTAGTTATGCTAGATACCAACTAGGTGGGTAGTTACAGTACTAAGATACTTCAAGTAAGTTTGTAACAAGGTAGTTACTGCGCCATTATATTTTTCACCCAAATTTATAACATAAAAGATGCAAATTAGTTTTGACAACCTAGTACAAATAAATCGATTTTTTTGTTTTTGATTAAGTTACGTACCCCATTCAGTGTGTATACCTATGTGAAAAAGTATGTATATGATAGTCATTATTGATCTTTTTTTTAATTGGTATCTTGCCATTTGCAGTTATTGTAAATAACAATTAAAATAAAAAGTTAATCATAATTATTAAATATATACTTTTTTCTTTCTTGATCGAAAATGTGGAATCGTCCGATAATGTGAAACTTACCCTGTCCCAGGCCTATCTGAGATTTTGTTATTCAATAATTATTAATTATACTCTGTAACCCAAATTATAATTTATACAGTTATGTTATTTTTCTATGAAAGTTTAGAAATATTATGGACATGGGTAAGTTACGAATTATTGTACAGTTAAACATTTTCAATCATGTAAGAAAAAAATGTATGATATTAGGTTATGTTAGGATGTAATTTAAATGAGAGGCCTGTTATAAATAAGTTTTAGTTATCTATATATACTTTTACACTTTACTGGTCATTTATTAAGTTTATAATTAGTTACTTGAATGAATGAACGATATAAATATCATGATATTATGTTTAGCACCGGTGTATTGAATTTGTTCAATTCAAAGTTTTACCTAATTAGAAACGTAGCGTCAAGCTCATTGAAAATTGTGCATACAATCTATATTTAGAACCTATTCTATTTTATATGAGAATTTAAGGTACCAAATCTAAAGATTAATATTGAATGAACATAATTAGCTGTCTACAATACTTGCGTACTACCATGACTACTTTATAACTCAGGTGCTTTTCATAACGCAGGACTTTTACTGTAATAGTCCACCAAAGTTAATTGATTTGGGTTCTTTTCTATGTTATTCGTACGGAAGAAAAATTAGGTGGTACGACATCCATTACAGATGAATATTTACGTACGCTTGGAGAATTGTAAGTAAATATTTCGATACCTATAAAGTTCATTGAAATGTGTATTCAAATAAAAAAATTATAAGCTATTTAATTATAAATAACGTCTATTAAGAGACAAATTCGTTAATTAAATAATCTGTACAACATATTTTTACACAAGAAATTTGAAAGATTGGTTACCAAATAACGTGAAGTTCTCTCAGTTTTGAGAGTATAATACTTATTAATTATTATTGAAGTAATTTTATTTACTTTATACCCTTTCTATCTTATGATAGGATTCTGAAACCGAACTAGGTATGGGGAAAATAGGTACGGTGAACCTACCTTTGTACCTAACTCATAAAATAAACCTAGTTAAGTATTTAAAATTCTGAAACTAGTTATTATATATTATTTTATCTTATATTCATTTAAATAAATATAATTATGAATGATATGATTGATATCAGGTTTTGAAACTAACTAGTTATATTGTATTATTATATCTTGTAATAATACATAAACCTAATACCTAGGTTTCAGAATCCTATCCTAAGATAGAAAGGGTATAAAGTAAATAAAATCACTTCCAATAATAAGTTATACTCCTAAAACTGAGAGAACTTTACGTTATTTGGTAACCAATCTTTCAAATTTCTCGCGTATAAAGATGTTGTACAGGTTACCTAATTTACGGATCTGTCTTTTAATTGACGTTATTTCTAATTAAATTGTTCATAACTTTTTTATTTGAATTCACATTTCAATGAACTTTATAATAATGAATGCGTTTAGATATTAGGTATCGAAATATTGATTTGAATCTTCCAAGCGTAAGTAAATAGTCAGCTGTAATGGATGTCGTACCACCTAATTTTTTTTCCCGTACGAATAACATAGGAATATTTCGCCGATAATCTAAAACGGAACCCAAATCACTTCACTTTGGTGGTCTATTAGGTTCAGGAGTTTTACTAAAAATATCGCTTAATGGTCAAACTGAAGTCAAATTGTTCATGGGATAAAAATGTATATAGTTAATTCCGAAACTAATAGTAGGAAATATATAGTTTTATATAAGTTGAAATATTTTCAAGTTCTAATTAATATTATACAATTTAGTATTAACTAAACTATAACTCTAATATAGTGAAATCCTGTATAGTGAATGTAGTGTCCTGAGTAATGAAGTAGCCTCTGTAGTCTATAGACTCATTATGCATAGTGAACAAAATTTTCTTCGTCAGATTTCTTAAACTAATGGCCGTTTATGGCAGACTAAAGGAAAGTGGGTCACTATACAGGCTACTTCCTTACTCAGGGCCAGAGTGGATAAAAACCCTTGAACCACTTGACCTGGCATGGCTTCTATTGTAAAAGTATTAAAGAGTTATCTATTTGTGTGATTAAATTGGTGTTTATTTTTCAGGCGTACCTCTCTGTTATCCATACGTCCATCAGAAACACAAGAGTTGTTTTAAAGAGACCATTAGTCAGCAGTAATGGCTCAACTCTGTTGATTCACAATGCAAGTGAGTGTTGAATATTTAGTCCTATTAAATATTTGAAATATGTAATCGTCAACATAGTATTATATCTGCAGTGTAACTGCTGTATTGTGAATTATTTGGGAATACAGTTTGACAATTTATATTTTCAGCTTCTTAATTTGATTCGAATAATAATTTCACTTCAATATACAGGGTGTATGACACTTTTGTTGCCAAACTTTAACATAAGATTGAATTTGTCGATATAAACACTTTTTATTCCATGAAGGTATGGTCTAAAATGCTTAGTTAAAGAGTTACAAGATTAGGAAAGTAGTATCTGTACCATTTACTATTATAAGTTAACGTCATTTTTTAATGTAACGATAAGAAACAAAACATTTTCGACAGTAATTATTTTGAGCACAAGAAACATAATCTTAAATTAGGTAAAGGTTACATCTTACATGTTTACAAAATGTGTTCAAACTGTCGCCCATTTGTTGCGATGCAGCCGTTCAATCGTTTGTCCAATGATAAGCGGGCGCGAGCAAAGACACCAGGAGTTTCACGAATCCTCGTGGGGAAAAATGTTTGAACGCTTGCATCGTAACAAATGGGCGGCAAATTGAACACATTCTGTAAACATGTAACCTTTACCTAATTTAAGATTATGTTTCTTGTGCTCAAAATAATTACTGTTCAAAATGTTTTGTTTCTTATCGTTACATTAAAAAATGACGTTAACTTATAATAGTAAATGGTACAGATACTACTTTCCTAATCTTGTAACTCTTTAACTAAACATTTTAGACCATACCTTCATAGAAAAAAGTGATTATTTCGACGAATGCAACCTTATGTTAAAGTTTGTCATTAAAAGTGTCGGACGCCCTGTAGTACTAACTAGTTAGTTAATCACATTCTCTGGTACAAAGTACAAACTATTATCTATATTACCTAATACTTCGTATTAGGTATGGTGAAGTAATATATTTAATTAACTATAATTTTTTTTACAGTCTTTTTGTAATGGCAGTGGCTGAGAGACTCCTAACTGATGACCTACCCATTCCTACATACAATCGACTGCTTTCAAGTCGTCTGATGAGGTATATTTTTGCTTTCTTTTAATTTTAATATCTTTTTTTTTCTCTTCTATTTGCCCCTAATATGCTGACATAGTTCTCAAAGTAAAAGTGAATGTCAAACTTACTTATTTCTTTAGCTACCTTGATTCATTAGTTACTATCAGAGAAAAGAGTCACTGTGATGATACTAATTTCACAGGTTACAGTTTTCTATTTTCATATCATACTAATCTTTCGTCGTGTACCCAGACCCATTTTAATATTGCTACCATTAAAAGTAGCACCTAAAGTTTCTTTTTGAAAATGAGAAATTAGTAAACAGTGTAATAACTTCAATAAATAGATTACTAATATACCCTTCTCAATAATCGAATTATCTAATTTTCAATACGTTTGTCTGAAACTTATTAATTTTCAGACCACTGCGCAACCTTCGGCCCCAGTTAACAACTGAACAACAGTACAAGCTACATTTGAGTTTTGTGTTGACTGCTACACTGGTCTGTTGCGACTGGCTAAATATCTCAAGGTAACTACTACAGTAGCTATTTGATACAACTACAGTAGCTATTTGATACAACTACAGTAACTATTTGATACAACTACAGTATTTGATTCTTAGCCAATTTTTGGTTTATGAGCTCTTGAAAGATATTTGTCTCAGAGTAACTCTTTAAATTACATCTTAGTAATGAAGTTATTTCTCTTACCTCATCATTTACTTGGGATATTGATTTCTATTATTCAAATTAATTTATTTTCATTTTTGCTATTAGTGTTTATCGGAGAAAAAGGTAGAAAATCATGTTTTCTATAAATCTAAATTATTCTTGACCATCTTTTTCGATCTCAGCTAGTAAATAGAAATAGGAGAAAATACTAACGCTCTCTTTGAAACTTATAAAACTTTATTTAAATGAAATCAATTCACTAACGGCTCAAACGTGGATGAAAATGAAATTTAGCTTACTCTTTTATGAAATATGACTAATTGAGTAATCTATTAAATTGTGTGGTCTATTATAATATCCTCAATGAAATATTGTAACTTTTGCGTGTGTTTATTGTCATTACTTATGTATAATCTTCTCGTCTTATTCTAATTTGTTTCATTTCTTTCCAGATTTTCTATCGACAACATCGGATGTGATCGGATGAGTTTTGAGAATGTGATCTAGAACCACTGCCCTGCGCCTAACGCTGAATAGACATCTTTCCACTCGAAATCTTGAAACCAAAACCAAAACTTTCAACGGGGTGTTTTTTATTAACCATATGATGATAATTTGAAGTAAATATTTTTTCGCTATCGAATCCCCATCCCCTAAACTTCCCCAACTGGACCGCTAACCTAACCTTTTATGACATCATTCCACTAATTTTAATTCTAAGATATGCGGGTAACCTTGTTTATTTCAAAATTGAACTTTCCACGGTAGTGTTTTCCCTGGGGGATTTACCGGCAATGATGAACACATAAATAAATATTAAATTGTATGTTCATTAAGTATATGAGTGGCAATTCCATGGGGGAATATATATTATACATATTGCCTCCGATTAGTGAACTAATTTCATCGAATTTGAAGCGTATCAAATTAAACTTGAAATTATCACTAATCTGAGGAGTGATTTGGAATGTGGTGATTTGACCTCACATGTGTTTTATTATACCCTCTATTGTTAAATATTATGTTGTTCTATATTAGTTGATACTTCGGGTAACCTTTCTAGTTTTTCATATTTAATAATAGCATATTGCGACTCTTATGATTTGATATTAAAAGAATAGTCGTAATTTTCTTTTTTTCCAAACTTTGGTAAGCTTTTTCGTTCCTAACTTAGCTAAAGTACATCTAAATTTTGATAATATTGTAATAAGGTATTTTATTAGTTAGTAAGTTTCAAAGTAATATCAAAGAGCGATAACTTTAATTGATATAGTTGATTGTGTCGCGATTTTAATGTCGACTGTTTTTAGCTCAGCTTGTCTTCGCATCATTCAAATGCTATGCTATTGTTGAATGAGTTAATACTTTTAATAGATTAACATTTAATGGTTGGTAAATAAATCGCAGATTTTGCAATTTTTGTGAGTCGTTTAAATTCATGCTGTCGATCATGAATAGTTGATTACACTTTGTCTATTGATGGCGTGTTATTTTAATTGGTAATTTATGAAATGTATTTAAATCCGTAAATAATAATACCTAATCGAATTTTTAGAAGAATGTATGCTCTATAAAAACTTTCTTTGCGCCACGTAGTATTTATTTCGTGAAATCTCATTTCTTTAAAATGGTAATCAATTGCGTTGCGACGTTACACAAATATTTTATGCATTCAATTTAAATGTGATGGTGTATGTATTAAGCGTCTTTTTTGTGTGAATGTAAGTGAGTAGGCATACATGGTTTTCTCGAAGTAGGCTCTTACTAAGAAGCCCAAGTATTTTGATTAATTATAAGTAGGGTTGTGACAATATTCTTTTGGCTTAAAGAATTATTCTTTATGCTTTTTAGCAATAAAGCATATTTTTTGAAATAAAGAATATTCTCAAAATATGCTTTTAGTTAATCAAATAGTCCAAGTGACTGCAAATGAAATACAAACTAATTTTTATGGTTTGAATGAATGATTCAAGAGTTTTTAAGTTTAAAAACTAGGTGAGGAAATTACCTTATTGAATCATCGCCTGTAAGGCGATAATTAATACTAATAATTTCAATGAGGAGTACACAATAGGAGCTGCCATTTTGTGTTACGCTTTACCTATTGTAAACTCTTACTATTCATTGGTGCGACTCTCCATTAGTTCTACACTTTTGCAGTTTATTTCTGATTGAATATAAAAATATAGGGGGATGGGATGTGCTACCCCCCTAACCCCCCTGCCAGGTCATTAAAAAATCATGAAGTGTGCAGAACAACAAACTCCATTAAATCGAATGAGGAAATGCATCATACATATTAGCTAATATTAGAAATAAAGTAAAATATATACCAAAGTAAAAAAAAAAATAAAGGTAAATATTGTATTATTTTAAATTGGTTTAGGTATTTATAATGTATATTTATGTAATATTTTTTATTTTAATCAAAAAATATAACGAGAAATATCACAGAAAGATGTAACTGTCGGACTAATGACACGTCCCCATTGTAAACGGTGCTAGGACGTTTCGTTACTATAGGACGTTTTGGTACCATATTTTTTATTCCCAGAGGAACCTTATTTTTTAAATTTGAAATGAGTCAAGACTACAAATTATAGCAGATAACAGACGTAGAATTATTTTCGAGAATTTAAAAACAGTTATGATCATCAAATGTGATAAATGCTTTCTTTATTGTGCAAGCTATTGTCTAAAACTGTTCACTATTTATTATTTTGGTTACCTAATACAGATTAAACTGTCTCAATTTGACATTTGACAATACAATTAAATTAGCCTTATTTCAAAGAAATTAGAACATATAAAGCTAACCTGAACGCATATCATATAGCATATAAAGCTAACCTGAACGCATAAAAAGCATATTTTGAGCATAAAAGGCATATTTTAAGCATAAAAAGAATATTTTAAGGCATAAAAAGCATATTTAACAAGCTTAAAGCATAAAAGCATATTTCAAAAAGAATATTGTCACAACCCTAATTATAAGAAATATTTAAAGAACTAAGAGGTAGCAAACATGATATCAATTTCTTTCTACTGAAAATAATATCAATATATTGAAACACTACTCAAAAAGTCTGCTATCAAGTACTTTTAACAATCATAAATATGAAGGGTCTTTTACATATAAATATAAACACTAGTTTAAAAACTGGGAAAATCAGTCGATATGCTTTATAATTACTGTATAATTTAAGTCTTCAAAGTTAAATTTATTCATATTATTTGCCAAAATATTCGTTCCCGACCTCGTTATAACCAAGCTGATAATATTTTTTACATATAAATCAGTAATAAACTACAAAAGTGTCGGACTAATGAATAGTACCCGTAAACGGTGATAGATTTTGTTACTAGATATTTTGCTCCCAGACGAACCTTTTTAATTTGAAAGGAATTAAAGACTTTAAATTAATTTTTAGAATTTGAAAATGAATTCTAGACTACAAATTATAACATAAAACAGAAGAAGATTTATTTTCGAGAATTTAATGAATGCTAGATATCTTTATTGTGCAACTATGGATAGATTGATATCTAATTGAAATTGTAATCTAATTATCTAAAACTGTTCACTATTTATTATTTTGGTTTCCTCGTTCAGAATAAATTGTCGCAATTACAATTAGCCTTAATTCAAAGAAATTAGAACATATAAAGCTAATTGTAGATCATTGAGCATATTTTAAGGGATAAAAAGCATATTTCATAAAAAATATTGTCACAACCCTAGTAATTATTTAAATGAATAATGCATAATTATTATACGCAATTATTTAAACTGATTCCATTTGAAGATATTGTTAAATGAATAAATTTAATTCTGATCTTAAATTTATTCTCCTTTATTCAAATGAGAGTTTTTAATGTTACATATGATAACGTTAACCCTTTATTTAAATAGTTATGTTTATATAGAACAATTGGGGAATTGCTTTGCTGATTGATTTTACTACTTAATATTTATTCAACTATGAATATCTTATTTAGCTTTTATTATTTTGATAGTTTAAATATCTAATTAATAGGTACTCTGCTCATATTATATTTTTTCATGATTTCAATCGTTAGATATAATAGTATCACATTCCACAAAATTAATAATATATACTTGGAATAATAAATTATTGTAGCTATAATAAAATTATCCCGATAATGTCATAAATGAATAATAATAAACTATTCACTTTTTAATCATCCCTTTAACTAAAATAATAATGCACTAGAACAATATAAATTATTTATTAGAAGTTAAATAATACTAAGTTCACATAATAGTAACTTTTTGATATTTTCGAAATACTGCAGTCATCCCTACACAATTTTCTATAGAATATTTTAATTTCACACTTTCTTGAAAATCTATCAGCCAATCACAGACACGCTTTCAAATCTCACATAAGCCACTTCATCATTTAATTTCATATATCATTTCACGAGCATACAGAGTCACAGAGTATTTACAAAGTGGACTATGCCACGTAATACACTTTGGATAATCAAGTGCAGAAGAGAAGAATGAAATGGTCTATGTACAAGAGCCACTTAACATACGGTCATGTAGACCACTACACATTTTTGCCCTTCAATTATGTGAAAGAGGACGATCAATCTATTTATTGTATAATTACAGTAGATCTCCACTATAGTCAACTCCTGTATAGTGAACCATCCTGTTTAGTAGAACCCTGTTTAGCGAACTAACTTTTATAGTGAAAATATTTAGTTTAGTTTGCCACAAATTGCCTTGTTTTCTATGAATATCTATATAGTAAATTAGTTTTATTCCATGAAAATTCTTCCAGTATAAATTTTCTTTAATGAAATCATGTGTAGTGATCCGTTCTGATATTTAGAGTACTGAGAAATTAAATACACTGAATAATGACTATATTTGAAAAAGAAAGAAAATATTTTATGTAGTCTGCCATGATAATGCTAGTATTCTATACAACTCTTATATCATGGGCAAATGTAGCACTCATTGCTATTTTGGCACTCAGAGCGGCACTCGTGCCCACCAGAGAAAAGGTGCTTTATTTTCTTCCAAAGAAAATTTAGAATATTTAGCCCTGACTGCTTTATAAATTACAAGGATTTATAATATAAAAGAGGATGGTAAACTAGTTGAAGAACAGAATGTTTGTAATTACCTTGATACTTTGATAGTCAATTTTATACGTTAATAAGGTATTTTTTGTTTATTGTTAAAGTAGTGCCGGTGTTTAAAAATTTTACTTCTGACTCTTTTTATCTAGATCATTTATTCTTACGCTGGTAAGAATTTGTGACAAACATTTTTAATTCCTTTTTTTAATAAGTTGGGAAGCCATGGTCATTTATCCTGTGATTTTATGAATTAGTTATTAAATTTTTATTACTTGAATGTAAAACAACTTATTTTTGTTTTTATTGTGAAAAAAAGAAAAGTATAATTATGTATCATTCATTAATTGCTTTCAATTCAAATAATAAATATACTACAAATATTTATGTTCCAAATATGTACGATTGTACGTACCTCAATAAAATCTATCCCTCTCCTCTCATTTTAATTACTCAGTATCCCCTGAAATTTAAAAAACGAAAAGAAAATGGTAACGGCACTGTTATTACATATTTCGGCACTGAAAAACACAACATGTGCCCACCCCTGCTCTAAAGTCAAGTAAATCATCTAAAGTGAATATAAATTTATTAATAATAACTTTAAAAAGCTACTTCTATCATGTCCAGGATGGCTCAGTGTATATGTAGCAGACTCAAAACAGCAGCAAACTACAGGGACCCCAGTTCGATTCCGGAATCACCACTTCATTTCTTTCCTCATTTCTTCCAATTTAATTTGTATATAGTAATATGTAACACTAAACTAAATAATATACTGGCGAATTACATATACATTATGTACTGTAAAGTAAGAAATGGCAATACAATTAGTATGATCTTTTTGATTTCTTGACACATGGTATTGATGTGTGTTACACATGGTACTGATATATGTTACACATGGTATTGATATGGGTAACATATGGTACTGATATGGGTAACATATGGTACAGATATGAGTAACATATGGTACAGATATGGGTAACATATGGTACACATATGAGTAACAAATGGTACTGATATGGGTAATAAATATATGGTACAGATATGGGTAACATATGGTATTGATATGGGTAACATATGGTACTGATATGGGTAACATATGGTATTGATATGGGTAACATATGGTACAGATATGGGTAACACATGGTACTGATATGGGTAACATATGGTACTGATATGGGTAACATATGGTACAGATATGGGTAACATATGGTATTGATATGGGTAACATATGGTACAGATATGGTTAACATATGGTACTGATATGGGTAACATAAGGTACTGATATGGGTAACATATGGTACTGATATGGGTTACATATGGTACTGATATGGATAATATATGGTATTGATATGGGTAACATATGGTACAGATATGTGTTGCACATGGTACTGTTATGTGGTTTTGTTATGGTTAACATGTGTATTCCATATGCTATACATGTGGCAAAACCACATGTATAACATATCGTCCAAGGTTCCAAAAATCAACATTGTAACCACATTGTTATAATGTGGACATAACCATTTAGAAATGTTATGCATCTTGTGAGACACAATTTTAACAAAAAGGATAATGGGATACCTAGAGTTTTAACTTCAGAAAGATTTAGCATGTGATGTTACAAATTATTGAACTCATCCACCAATGTTGAATGTTGTTAAATTATTACTTTCATGATGTGAAATTTTGATCAAGAAATGATATGATAAATTGTCTCCAGCCATAGACTCTCCAGCGAGGAGAAATATCTACGATCATTTGGTTGGGAGAGAGAAAAAAAGCTAACAGTTGCAATATTCATAAGTTCTTTATTCCTCCTCGATCACCATTAGCTAAAGATATATTATTTGTCGACATGGTTGCACATGGTGATGTACTGAAAATATTATGATAACAAATTCTACCTCGCCTTTTCAATCTAAGGTGAAATGAAACATAGTTCTTTGGCTTAAAGTAATGCATAAATTAAATTGAACAGATATCAGAGTATTTGAAGGAGCAGAAGGTTTGCAGAGACCGAATGATTGACTAGAGGATTTACAAGGCCAAGATGCCTTGCAGGGTATAGTATAGACCATGAATTAAATAGTTACAAGGATGTTCGCACTCGACAGAAATACCGACAAAGAAAAAGAAGGTGACGTCACTTGGAATACGATTTCGAGGTTCTTGTATTGTTTACTTTGAGTCTATATCTAACTAGTAATCTATAATGCCTATTCAATGCAGTGTATTTGCATGTTATCACTTATTTGTATTGCTTAAATAAATGCAAATATCAAAATTTGAGTTTATAAAAAAAAATCAACTAGGTATATATTTTTATAGCTGAATGTATTCTATAATATATCCAATTCTGTAGCTTGATACTAGCTTTACAGAATACAGCTATTAAGTTTAACTACTTTTTTCTATACAGTTTTCTTTTTTCATTCATTTTGTAACTTTGTATATATTATGAACAACAATACAAAGTAAGTGATCTATGATTTTCATTCATTCCTTAATTGAAGACATCTTTCGACCAATATTAATTATATGTATTTCACCATCTCGATTTTATCGTGATAAACAGTTCATATTCCTACATTTTTATATTAGAATGGACTCTCTATAGTTCTTCAATTTCAATCATTGTTGGTGAATACACAATCGATCGTAGTCGACACAAATCCAAATATTATTGAATATCATCTGAGCCATGAATTAAATAGTCTAACTATTTAATTCATGATCTGAACTAAATTCAATAAATAATTTCAGTATAAGGTATACATATTAACATTTACGATGTATTTAATTACCTATTTGACCACTTAATTAGAAGATATTTCATGAAGATATATAACCAAATATTTCCGATGCAAGTATCTGTATACCAGGTGACGTCATAAGTCGCTCGCGTGACGTCACACTTTCGCACCATTTTCAAGTGCGACTATCCTTCTTAACTATTTAATTCATGGTATAGACAGACCAAAGGATTTGCAAGGTATAGACAGACGAAAGGATTTGCAGGGTTCATACAGACCAAAGGATTTTCAGGGTTCATACAGAGCAAAGGATTTGCAGGGTTCATACAGACCAAAGGATTTTCAGGGTTCATACAGACCAAAGGATTTGCAGGGTTCATACAGACCAAAGGATTTGCTGGGTTCATACAGACCAAAGGATTTGCAGGGTTCATACAGACCAAAGGATTTGCTGGGTTCATACAGACCAAAGGATTTGCTGGGTTCAGACAGAGCAAAGGATGGTGCACGGCGAATTGCCACTGGGTGAACTGCCGTTGGGTGAACTGCCCATGTGGGGGAATTGCCACTGGGTGAACTGTCACTGGGTGAACTACCCATGTGGGTGAATTGCCACTGGGTGAACTGCCCATGTGGGTGAATTGCCACTGGGTGAACTGCCCATGTGGGTGAATTGCCACCGGGTGAACTGCCCATGATGGTGAATTACATCTGGGTGAACAACTCTCACTGACTGCATCACTACGTACACGAGATGAACAAAACACACACTCGCCCCGTGTGTTTAGGTGTAACACACACTCCCTCCAAATATAAGCGTGGACCGAGAATTGGGCCCGCCGATAGTTGGGCCCAGGACAATTGGGCCCGCCGACAGTTGGGCCCAGGACAATTAGGCCAACGACAATTGGGCCCAAAGACAATTGGTCTCCAAAACAATTATATTATTTACCCATTTTGTAAAGAGTCTACTGTATTAACTTAATTAAAGACCATTACTACTGTAATAACCAGGGATGCGATATTATGCGTTTTGTATAAAAATATAGTCTTAAGCATAATTAAAATAAATAAAATTCTTTATATGAGAAAATATTCTCGTTATGAAAAAAAAAAATTCTAATAGAACATATTCTTTTCATGAATAAATACTATTATTCTTTTAAACTACTATAAGTTTTCTGTTCTGAGATGGGTCATATAAGAAACAAATTTCATAGTTACAGTACCTCTATGAGTCTATATCAGGGGTGGGCAAATGCAGCACTCAGTGCTATTTTGGCACTCAAAACAGCACCGCTGCCCACCCGGGAAACGGTGCTTTATTTTCTTCCAAAGAAAATTAATAATTTTTAGCCCTGACTGCTCTATAAATTAAAAGGATAATATAGAAGTGCATGGTCAACTAATTGTAGAACAGTATATTTGTAATGAATGACCTTGATACTTTGATAGTAAATTTTATCCCTTAATAAGGAATTTTTTGTTTATTGTTACAATAGTGCCGGTGTTTGATTTATTTATCTCTGTCTCTTTTTATCAAGATCAGTTAAATTTACATCTTTCATACGCTTGTCTTGGGATATTCAAACACAGTGGTAAATATTTATGCAATCATTTTTAATAAGTTAGGTAAGTAATTTATCCTGTGAATTTATGAGTTACTTATTATTACTTATGCAAGATAGCTTATTTTTGTTTTTATTGTGATATTTTCACATGAAGAATTTTTTTTATATCATTTATTAATTCTTTTTAAGGCAAATGATAAATCTACTACTAATATTTATGCGCAAAATATGTACCGTTGTACATGTTCGTACTTCAATTAAATATACCACCTCATTATATAATTACTCAGTATCCCAGCAATTTAGAAAACAAAAAGAAAATTGGCACTGAGATTCCATCTTTCGGCACTGAAAAACACAATGTGTGCCCACCCCTGGTCTATATAGTAAACTACTGTAAAGTGAATGAGTTGGGTTGTTGCCAATAGAAAGTAAGAATGTAGCTACTGTAGATGAAGAACAAAAGAAAATAAGATTGTGGGTATTTAAAGAAGGCCGTGGTCCACCAAGACCTGCTGAAATTATTAGAATATACAAGTTGAATTAAAATTAATGTGAATTTGTTGAAACCTGTTCAGTGTTCAATATAGAAGAGTTTTATGAATCAGGATAGAGATTTGATGGATAGAGATAGCACGAATAAGGACATATTGAAAGGAACTTTATCACTGTACATTTTCAAGGGTTTAACAGTATAAGGTATCATCGGCACGTACAGGTATACAATTCACCCAGTGACAATTCACCCCGTGTCAATTTACCCAGTGACAATTCAAACAGTGCCAATTCACCCAGTGACAATTCACACAGTGTCAATTTACCCAGTGGCAATTCACTCACATGAGCAGTTCACCAATGGCAACTCCCCCACATGGGCAGTTCCCCCGGTGGCAATTCTCACACATGGGCAATTCACCCAGTGGCAATTCCCCCAAATGAGCAGTTCCTCCAGTGGCAATCCACCCAATGGCAAGTCCCCTAGAACCGCAAAGGGTATGCTGGGTTCAGACAGAGCAAAGGATATGCTGGGCTCATGCAGTGAACAGAGAAACCTGTCAGGTCCAGGTTTCTACCCTTCTCCTGATGATGAATAGAAATCTTTCTATTCGAAAGCTTGATATCTGAAAAAACCTTCAACGCAGAGTTTAAATAACCTCTAGTAATACGGATTTCCCGTTGAGTTTGAATCTTTTCAATCAAGTGAACAGAGAGTTTGCTAAGGCCAGAGAATATACAGCAAGTAAATAGTTTTTTTTAAACAGAGAACTAGAAGAAAACCAAAAGTGAACAGAGCTTGGACAGTTAATTGCTGAGACTATTGGATATGCATAATACATGCACTCTGCATAAGTTAACTGACCTAATCCATAACTTACTGAGTAGCCTAACCTAATGGGAGAATGTGCCAAAACGGGAGAGTTTTATACTTCAGAAAATAGGCTAAGTCTACAGGATCTGAGAAAAAAGATCACATACATTGACTGAAGAAAGCCACCACGGAATGTAAAGAGAACAGACAGTCTGCAGAATCCATTGAGCTTGATAAGACCGATGAATGTATACAGAGAGTTTGTACAGTGTGTCCAAAAAAAATGTACCCACTGCTTTGAATCTACATTATTCATCATTTCCCGATAATATATGCATAATATGTTGGTACCATAGATACGTATTAACCCTGCAAACATTTCCACATGGCATACACATGGATGCCATGTGGTTGGATGGTTATAATATGGCAATATGTTTTTAAGATGTATCATCCACATTGAAACAACCTAAACACTAAAATAACAGATGTTAACCATGTGTAATTTACCACATCGAAACCACATGTCAATGTATACCATTTCAATTACAGATGTTAACCATGTGTAATATACCACATTGAAACCACATGTCAATTACCATTTCAATAACAGATGTTAACCATGTGTAATTTACCACATTGAAACCACATGTCAATTACCATTTCAATAACAGATGTTAACCATGTGTAATTTACCACATTAAAACCACATGTCAATTACCATTTCAATAACAGATGTTAACCATGTGTAATTTACCACATTGAAACCACATGTCAATTACCATTTCAATAACAGATGTTAACCATGTGTAATTTACCACATTGAAACCACATGTCAATTACCATTTCAATAACAGATGTTAACCATGTGTAATATACCACATCAAAACCACATGTCAATGACCATTTCAATAACAGATGTTAACCATGTGTAATTTACCACATCAAAACCAAATGTCAATTACCATTTCAATAACAGATGTTAACCATGTGTAATATACCACATTAAAACCACATGTCAATTACCATTTCAATAACAGATGTTAACCATGTGTAATTTACCACATTAAAACCGCATGTCAATTACCATTTCAATAACAGATGTTAACCATGTGTAATTTACCACATTAAAACCACATGTCAATTACCATTTCAATAACAGATGTTAACCATGTGTAATTTACCACATTGAAACCACATGTCAATTACCATTTCAATAACAGATGTTAACCATGTGTAATTTACCACATTGAAACCACATGTCAATTACCATTTCAATAACAGATGTTAACCATGTGTAATTTACCACATTAAAACCACATGTCAATTACCATTTCAATAACAGAGGTTAACCATGTGTAATTTACCACATTGAAACCACATGTCAATTACCATTTCAATAACAGATGTTAACCATGTGTAATTTACCACATTAAAACCACATGCCAATTACCATTTCAATAACAGATGTTAACCATGTGTAATTTACCACATTGAAACCACATGTCAATTACTATTTCAATAACAGATGTTAACCATGTGTAATTTACCACATTGAAACCACATGTCAATGACCATTTCAATAACAGATGTTAACCATGTGTAATTTACCACATTGAAACCACATGTCAATGACCATTTCAATAACAGATGTTAACCATGTGTAATTTACCACATTGAAACCACATGTCAATTACCATTTCAATAACAGATGTTAACCATGTGATTACGCAATATCATAACCACATGTTTAAAACCATACTGAAACCATATATTATAGATATTTAATTATGAACATAAAACATGGTAATTGGCATGTGGTTGTAATGTGTATAAATTACACATGGTTAACATCTGTTATTGAAATGGTAATTGACATGTGGTTTCAATGTTGTAAATTACACATGGTTAAAATCTGTTATTGAAATGGTAATTGACATGTGGTTTTAATGTGGTTAATTACACATGGTTAACATCTGTTATTGAAATGGTAATTGACATGTGGTTTCAATGTGGTAAATTACACATGGTTAACATCTGTTATTGAAATGGTAATTGGCATGTGGTTTTAATGTGGTCAATTACACATGGTTAACATCTGTTATTGAAATGGTCATTGAGACATGTGGTTTTAATGTGGTAAATTACACATGGTTAACATCTGTTATTGAAATGGTAATCGACATGTGGTTTTAATGTGGTAAATTACACATGGTTAACATCTGTTATTGAAATGGTAATTGACATGTAGTTTCAATGTGGTAAATTTCACATGGTTAACATCTGTTATTGAAATGGTAATTGACATGTGGTTTTAATGTGGTAAATTACTCATGGTTAACATCTGTTATTGAATTGGTCATTGAGACATGTGGTTTTAATGTGGTAAATTACACATGGTTAACCTCTGTTATTGAAATGGTAATTGGCATGTGGTTTTAATGTGGTAAATTACACATGGTTAACATCTATTATTGAAATGGTAATTGACATGTGGTTTTAATGTGGTAAATTACATATGGTTAACATCTGTTATTGAAATGGTAATTGGCATGTGGTTGTAATGTGGTAAATTACACATGGTTAACTTCTGTTACTTTTGAACTCTAAATACAATTATGTGAAAGAGGGCAATCAATCTACTCATTGTATATTTACAGTAGAACTCCACTATAGTCAACTCCTGTATAGTGAATCATCCTGTTTAGTAGAACCCTGTTTAGCGAACTAACTTTTATAGTCAAAATATTTAGTTTAGTTTGCCACAAATTGCCTTGTTTTCTATGAATATCTTTATAGTAAATTAGTTGTATTCCATGAAAGTTCTTCCAGTATAAATTTTCTTTAATGAAGTCATGTGTAGTGATCCGTTCTGATATTTATAGTACTGAGAAATTAAATACACTGAATAATGAATATATTTGAAAAAGAAAGAAAATATTTTATGTAGTCTGCCATGATAATGCTAGTTTTCTATACAACTCTTATTATCATCTACACTCTACAGCAATGGTGGCCAAATGCAGCACTCATTGCTATTTTGGCTCTCAGAGCAGCACTCGTGCCCACCAGGGAAAAGGTGCTTTATTTTCTTCCAAAGAAAATTTAGAGTATTCAG
>CANNZV010001095.1:0-183206 GCA_947561585.1 Caprella mutica
GGGGGTACATTTGCCTATCTCAGGGGGTACATTTGCCTATCTCAGGGGGTACATTTGCCTATCTCAGGGGGTACATTTGCCTATCTCAGGGGTACATTTGCTATCTCAGGGGTACATTTGCCTATCTCAGGGGTACATTTGCCTATCTCAGGGGTACATTTGCCTATCTCAGGGGTACATTTGCCTATCTCAGGGGGTACATTTGCCTATCTCAGGGGGTACATTTGCCTATCTCAGGGGGTACATTTGCCTATCTCAGGGGGTACATTTGCCTATCTCAGGGGGTACATTTGCCTATCTCAGGGGGTACATTTGCCTATCTCAGGGGGCACATTTTAGGTTCCAGTAAAAGAAAATATAAATAAGTTTATACTCCATATTTTCCCAAAGTAACATACCTACACATCAATGATATAAATGTACAAAATTTCAGTAAATATATACTTGTATTGCTAAGCACTTTATGATCAGTCATGATAAGTTATATATATACATATATATAGTAAACAGTCGATCGAACAATTTGTGCCGCACTTGGTCTAGATTGTACGGACACACACCTTCTTGAAGTCTAAACTAAATATATCGTTATATTTGATAAAAAAATGAATGGAATTTGGTTATGTTAATCTAAAAATTCAGGGATACATAGACATGTATCAAAATGGCAAAGGAGAACATGGTAACAGAAAGGCTGGGAATGAAGCCTACGAGCCTACCTAACACAAAAATAAGAGGAAAATGAAGAGGAGAGTGTAAATATGCAGTTGACTACTCACGGAAATATCCTGCAGTTTGTGGCTAATGTAGCGAGACTTGGCATCGTCAGTGTCCCCCAAAACAGCGAAAGAACCGCCATACTGAAACAGAAAAAAAAAAACATTGTAGCAACATTATTAATCTGCAGGAAATTAATATAATTAAGTTATCATCATAAATTATTATTTTCATAAAACCATTTAAATAATATATAACTATTCAGGAAATTAATATATAATATATAACTATTCAGGAAATTAATATATAATATATAACTATTCAGGAAATTAATATATAATATATAACTATTCAGGAAATTAATATATCAACTTCTTGTGTTAAAAACATATTCTTTTGTTTATAAATATATTCTTCTGGAGTCTTCGCATCGTTGCAATTATTGTAAAATCAACACACAAAAATAAAGAAAAAGTAGTAAAATTAATGTAAAAACCTATGTACTTTATATATACATTATAGGGTTAGTTCAGAGTTATCGGATGGTTCCACATTTTCGATCATGTAGGAAAAGGTGAATAGTAATTATTATTCAACTTTTATTTATACTTTTATCTAAATAAGATAAAAAAAATTAAACAGTTGTTTTATTCAACCGAAAATATGGGATTGTTCGATAACTCGGAACTTACCCCATTAGATATATAAAATAGAATAAAGTTTAAAACTATTCTATGGTAATTTTTTTCTATTAAACTAAAAATAACTTGTAATAAAATATTACTTTTGTATTAAAAATAAGAATAACAAAAAATATAAATTAAATACACGACATTAGTGTCTATGACGAAATTATCGAAATATTTAGTGATAAAATTATTAAAATACATTTTTATAATACAAAAATGAATAAATATGTACTAACAAATAAAATGAATATTTACTAATAACCTATTAGTTATTATAACTTTTTATTTCTTTCACTTATTGAGTACATGTAATGTTCAAGTGAATTACAGAAAAATAATAAACTCCTGTTTGACACAGTCTCCCAAGAAACTGTAGTTTTCTTTGAATAATTCATAGAAAATTAGGATAAATTTTTGAGGGCTGACTGAATAATTTAATGCAATGTTGCGTTAAAAACTTAAAAGCATATATAAAATACCAATCATTTTACTAATTCTATTACGATAGTCAAACAATTACCAAATACTCATTTTCTACTATATAGTTTTAGGTATATTTTATTTAAATCAAATTGTAAGTATTAAAAATGGTAATATAAATCAATACTTTTTTCAATAAATGAGTGTTTTGAATTATTGAGAAATTACCAATTTATTTTACATTAAAATAATTTTTTCAAAAACACGATTCGTTAATAGCAACAAGGGGCAAACTGCGAGGTGTACAGTGAGTTACAAAAGTACCATCCAAAGTACAGTCAACACAAAGAATGCTCGGAAAGAAAGTTAGGATAGCCACTCAATTACCGGACACTGTCAGTATTCAAAAAGTGAGTGTATTGAACTAATCCGGCCTTTTGAAATTTCTGTTCGACTCTTTTATTTACATTCTAGTTTACCTTGAATAACATTCATTCTACTTTAAATTAAAAAGTTAAACATAAACTTTGACGTTAACTTAGCTTCGTGAACAGTTATTGTTTCATTTTAGTCAACAGACAGCTTATTATGTAAACAAACTGATTACAGCGCCATCCCTGCCGATGCGGTGAAACTTAAACTTACAAACATATAATAATTGGTATATCTTTTTTTCTGGATGTTCGATACATTTCAGGTGTAAGAATTAACAGCATTTTATTGCAACAAGGACAAATATACTTCAAATACGTTTAGGATAAGTTCCGAATTATCGGTCAGTACTACATCTTCGGTCATATAAGAAAAAACAATGTAAAAATTGTTATTATTACACAGTGCTATCTAATACTTCTGCAAACCCGGGTTTGCAGAAGTATTAGATAGCACTGTGTAATAATAATAATCTATATATTGTTTTTCCTTATATGACCGAAGATGTAGTACTGACCGATAATTTGGAACTTACCCTACCGCCCTATAAATAAAAGGAATATTAATTCACCTGAGCACTGACTTAGACAGAACCGTTCAAATAATTTATCACATTTATTCAATTAAAAATCATGTTTCTGACAACTTAGTACCTTGAAACTGAGTTATGATGGGGTCATAGAAGATGTAGTCCCCTCTCAATCTTCTATGGCCCCACTAAAACTATCTGACTAATTTCTAACAGTACCAATTCATATTTTCTACACTAACTAATGATTAAATAAAGCGTTAGTTGCTTGATAGAGAGGTACAATGAATTCCATGGAGTTTCATGGTAGAGAGGTACAATGAATTCCATGGAGTTTCATGGTAGAGAGGTACAATAAATTCCATGGAGTTTCATGGTAGAGAGGTACAATAAATTCCATGGAGTTACATGGTAGAGAGGTACAATAAATTCCATGGAGTTGCTTGGTAGAGAGGTGCAATAAATTCCATGGAGTTGCTTGGTAGAGAGGTACAATAAATTCCATGGAGTTGCTTGGTAGAGAGGTACAATAAATTCCATGGAGTTGCTTGGTAGAGAGGTGCAATAAATTCCATAGAGTTACATGGTAGAGAGGTGCAATAAATTCCATGGAGTTGCTTGGTAGAGAGGTGCAATAAATTCCATGGAATTGCATGGTAGAGAGGTACAATAAATTCCATGGAGTTGCTTGGTAGAGAGGTGCAATAAACTCCATGGAGTTGCATGGTAGAGAGGTGCAATAAATTCCATGGAGTTGCTTGGTAGAGAGGTGCAATAAATTCCATGGAGTTGCATGGTAGAGAGGTGCAATAAATTCCATGGAGTTGCATGGTAGAGAGGTACAATAAATTCCATGGAGTTGCATGGTAGAGAGGTACAATAAATTCCATGGAGTTGCATGGTAGAGAGGTGCAATAAATTCCATGGAGTTGCTTGGTAGAGAGGTGCAATAAATTCCATGGAGTTACATGCATATTAATACCATTAAAAGACTAAGGAACTGAAGAATTAAGAGCAAACAAGAAGTTTCGGACAAAGTTTCCTTACATATGAACACCTGACGAAAGTTTCCAGCAAACGCAACAAAGGTAAGAAGAAAATTTAAAGTTTCATTTCCTACAATTTTGAGTTTGATTGAAAAATTATATGTGTATTTACTTTATATAATATATACATATACTTTATATAAAAAACTTATATATCTTTTTAAAATAGAAAAAAATGTTCACCAACTATAAAAACAAATGTCAATTATAGTTTAAAATGATGAATTTGTTGTAACTAGTGTGTTCAACTAGTGCTAAAAGTGAATGATGTACATTGACAACATACCTCACTGTCACGCAATGTCTTACTAGTTACTAATTTACACTTTAACTCGTTTTTGGTTGTTTAAAAGACAATATTTTCGCAATAAAAACAAGATACTCCATTATACTTCTAATAACTGATACCTGAATGATGACCAATCATTCCACCCACTATCAGGAAATTTGGTTGAATACATTTTGAGTTATAAATGACCTTGACCTTTGACCGGATCAGTCCCAAAATTTTTTATCAGATGGTTCATGGACATTGACCAATCATCCCATTAAATTTCATGCCATTTACTTCAATACTTTATGAGTTATGCGAATAACAAGATAATAAATAAATAAATGTCACTTAAAATATAACCTTCCGCAATCTGCGAAGGTAAGAAGTATCTTTGGATACAAAAAAAGAAATTTGTCGCCTAGATAGTTAGCGAATTAAAAAAATTATTACTTTTTTTTCATCGTTCTAGTTACGTTACGGTGCTTCATTCATCGATGACGACGGCCCTTGTGACTCTGTTAATGGTTCCTGCTACCTGGTTTTGCTCTAAGACAAAGCATGGCCAAGTTTTCCAAGTATTGCAAAATGAAAAGAACACTTTATTATGCACTTATTAGTTTATAAGCATTTCGAAGAAGGAAATCAATTAGTTAAATTGTGATACATACACACGATGGTTATTACTACTATATTAAGAATAATAAGTAAAACTAGAGAATAAATTCCACCTATTTGATATTTTCTTCCTAGTCAAACGAAGAGGAACAAGTGACGTCAAATGAACCAAAAATGGTAAGTAAAATGTCTAGCGTTGGTTTTTTTTTCCCGACAAAATGTGAATAATTGTACGGCGCTATCAAAAAAGAGCTCAAAATTCAGCGAAAAGAACCAAAACTTCCGTACAATTGAATGAACTTTGAGAATTTCAATAGAAATTTGCATAGGTATAGTAAGGGCTTTTAGGCAGTATCCTGGATGCAAAATGGGATACTTGTATCATGGCTAAATAAAGAGATTCTTGTAACATGGCTACAAAATGGGATACTTGTATCCTGGTTACAAAATAGGGATACTTGTAACATGACTACAAAATGGGATACTTCTATCATGGCTACAAAATGGGGATACTTGTATCCTGGCTATAAAATTGGGATACTTGTATCCTGGCTACAAAATGGGGATACTTATATCCTGGCTATAAAATGGGGATACTAGTATCAAGGCTACAAATTGAGTTATTTGCATCCTGGCTACATGTATTCTGGCTATAAAATTGGGATACTTGTATCCTGGCTACAAAATGGGGATACTTGTATCAAGGCTACAAATTGAGTTATTTGCATCCTGGCTACATGTATTGTGGCTATAAAAAGGATACTTGGGTAAAATACACAAATGGCATACGTTTTTTCTTGACGTTCAGGTCTTCTAACTACGAAGAGTAACTAAATAGTTTAACATAACTTTCCTGTGCTACAAACTGGCATGGAACAACAGCTTCAAATTAAACATATCGCAGTAACTAATAGAAGTAGCGAGTATAATTAAATAAAAGCATAAGTGGTGTCATGCCTGGGTAATATTTCATACATGATATCATCTCACTAAAATTAGCATAATGTAATGACAATAAAAGTTTGATAACATTTGGAGTAAGTTACGTATTCGTGTACAGTAACCAAATTCACAACCAATACGATGAAATAAGTGGAATTAAGTTTATTAAATTCAATTAAAATCGTTCTCAAAAGCTGTAGATTGAATTATTATTTAAAATGTTATGGGCAATTAACTTCAATATCAATTTGTTACTAACCGTAACAAATTCTACGCTGATCATCTTTAACGGGGCCTCATCGCCATCATCTTCGATAAACGCCTTCTCTCCTACTCCTCCTCCAGCCTTTTCTTCAACTCCTCCAGTCTTTTCTTCAACTCCTCCAGTCTTCCCTTCAACTCCTCCAGCCTTTCCTTCAACTCCTCCAGCCTTTCTTTCAACTCCTCTAGCCTTTCCTTCAACTCCTCCAGCCTTTCCTTCAACTCCTCCAGCCTTCCCTTCAACTCCTCCAGCCTTCCCTTCAACTCCTCCAGCCTTTCCTTCAACTCCTCCAGCCTTTCCTTCAACTCCTCCAGCCTTTCTTTCAACTCCTCCAGCCTTTCTTTCAACTCCTCCAGCCTTTCTTTCAACTCCTCCAGCCTTTCCTTCAACTCCTCCAGCCTTCCCTTCAACTCCTCCAGCCTTCCCTTCAACTCCTCCAGCCTTCCCTTCAACTCCTCCAGCCTTCCCTTCAACTCCTCCAGCGTTCCCACTCTCAAAAACACTCATCTCAACCTCTTCCACATCCTCCACAATATCCACATACTCATGTGGAAGAGAAGCATCCACAGTTAGCTCCACTTTAGTATCTTGGTTGAAAGTCTTAGAAAAACCGTACTTGACATCGCTGTCTAAATCCTTTTTGGCTTGGACACTTTTTTTGTAGATTGGAATATGGTTGAAGCTTCGTCTCAGTCGCGTTCTGTACGTTAGCACTCCTTTTTCACTGTTCTTGTCCGTTGAGTCATCATTATTGACTCTTTGAATCACTTTGTCACAAACTAGTTTGATGCCATCAGACCATTTCATTTTAGCAAATTAAAAAAATTAATTAAAAATAATAGTATATCTGAAAGAAAAAATAATTTTTATAAAAAAAAAGGATATTCATTAAAAAACATAAAAGTTATTGAAACATTATGTAAATTAAAAGAAATAAAGTAATTGATTATTATATATTCGTTGGATAAACAATATAATAAAGATATTATTTCAATAAAAATAGAAAATTATGAATAGAAAAGGAAAATATACGAAACAAATAAACATATCGCGTTCGGTGTTGGAAAATAAATACCACACAACAAACGAATTTTCATCGAATTAATTATATTTTTCTGATTCAATGTAATGAGTTGGTCATTTTGACGTTACAGTCGCTAGTAGAAGTAGGTATGGACACTGTATCACCTTCTGTGTACCATTGGTGTCATTTTGACGTCACAGTCGCTAATAGAAGTAGGTATGGACACTGTATCACCTTCTGTGTACCATTGGTGTCATTTTAACATCACAGTCGCTAGTAGAAGTAGGTATGGACACTGTATCACCTTCTGTGTACCATTGATGTCATTTTGACGTCACAGTCGCTAGTAGAAGTAGGTATGGACACTGTATCACCTTCTGTGTACCATTGGTGTCATTTTGACGTCACAGTCGCTAGTAGAAGTAGGTATGGACACTGTATCACCTTCTATGTACCATTGGTGATATTTTGACGTCACAGTCGCTAATAGAAGTAGGTATAGACACTGTATCACCTTCTATGTACCATTGGTGTCATTTTGACGTCACAGTCGCTAATAGAAGTAGGTATGGACACTGTATCACCTTCTATGTACCATTGGTGTCATTTTGACGTCACAGTCGCTAATAGAAGTAGGTATAGACACTGTATCACCTTCTATGTACCATTGGTGTCATTTTGACGTCACAGTCGCTAATAGAAGTAGGTATGGACACTGTATCCCCTTCTATGTACCATTGGTGTCATTTTGACGTCACAGTCGCTAATAGAAGTAGGTATGGACACTGTATCACCTTCTATGTACCATTGGTGTCATTTTGACGTCACAGTCGCTAATAGAAGTAGGTATAGACACTGTATCACCTTCTATGTACCATTGGTGTCATTTTGACGTCACAGTCGCTAATAGAAGTAGGTATGGACACTGTATCACCTTCTATGTACCATTGGTGTCATTTTGACGTCACAGTCGCTCATAGAAGTAGGTATGGACACTGTATCACCTTCTATGTACCATTGGTGTCATTTTGACGTCACATTCGCTAATAGAAGTAGGTATGGACACTGTATCACCTTCTATGTACCATTGGTGTCATTTTGACGTCACAGTCGCTAATAGAAGTAGGTATGGACACTGTATCACCTTCTATGTACCATTGGTGTCATTTTGACGTCACAGTCGCTAATAGAAGTAGGTATGGACACTGTATCACCTTCTATGTACCATTGGTGTCATTTTGACGTCACAGTCGCTAATAGAAGTAGGTATGGACACTGTATCACCTTCTGTGTACAATTGGTGTCATTTTGACGTCACAGTCGCTAGTAGAAGTAGGTATGGACACTGTATCACCTTCTATGTACCATTGGTGTCATTTTGACGTCACAGTCGCTAGTAGAAGTAGGTATGGACACTGTATCACCTTCTATGTACCATTGGTGTCATTTTGACGTCACAGTCGCTAGTAGAAGTAGGTATGGACACTGTATCTCCTTCTATGTACCATTGGTGTCATTTTGACGTCACAGTCGCTAATAGAAGTAGGTATGGACACTGTATCACCTTCTGAAGACCAAACAAGAGCCATAGAAGTTAAATGGCAAGATATTGAAGGTCTAGTTTTCCGGTTTTTTATTCTTAGATCCATCTTATGTAAATTTAACACCAAGTAACTCAAATAAGAAAACTTTTCAATCCCCAAACGTTCAAAGGGACAAAAATTCCATCTGAAATTCAAATCAGATTACCCGGAAAGTTTTCGTTAAAGAAGATTATAGGAAGAAAACTTTTTAAATACTCTGGATATAATAGCGTGGACGGCATTTCCATATAGAGAGAAAACTAATCTACGCCGAAATGTTGGAAGTTGTCACAGGGCCTGAAAGACGAACGGTAATACTACTTCAAATAATTTCATAGGCTAAATTACGAATTATCGGTCAGTTTCACATCTTCGGTCATATAAGAAAAAACTATATTATAATTTTTATTTTATTTTTATTTTAATTGGTATCCATGATACCAGCAGGTATCATGGACAGTTACTAATCCATCGTTTTTTCTTATATGACCGAAGTTGTGGAACTGACCGATAATTCGTAATTTACCCTAGAGGGATTTAACGTCCGTTTCTGTTGAAAATTCTAAAGGGAGTGCATAGTAATTAATTATATTCTTTAATTTATAACTTTCGTAAAAATTACAATTTATTATCTTTTCATTATTTCTCATTTCTATTTCATAATTACTTTTCTTCACCATCACCCATTGATTTCATTAGATTTTTTCTCTAGCTTCAAAACACTGAAATTCTTCAAACCATTCATCAGCCATTGGAGAAAGCATTAATTGATCTAATTGATAAAAGTCACGTAGTACATCTGACAGTTTGGCAGTAAGTGATTGACTGAAAGGAAAAATAATTGAACTAAATAACAACTTACAAAAATGAGAGAGATTGATATTTAATTTTAATTTGAAATTTTTAAAAAAGTGAAAATTTCAATTTGAAATTTTTAAAAATGTGAAAATTTTAATTTTAATTTTTTTAAATGTGAAAATTTTAATTTGAAATTTTTTAAAATGTGGAAAATTTAATTTGAAATTTTTAAAAAAGTGAAAAATTTAATTTGAAATTTTTAAAAATGTGAAAATTTTAATTTGAAATTTTTAAAAATGTGAAAATTTTAATTTGAAATAAATATATATGATGCCCAAAAAGACTTATTAATGGGGCTGTGAAATATAATATCATCATTTTTTGTATTGTACTATTCTTAATTTTCTGTACTGTATTTTTTTCACGAATAAATTATTTCATATAAATTAATGCTATTAAATGGCCGTAAATATAAATAGTATTCTTGCATAGTGTATTTTAATAATTAAAGCATGAAATCTATTTTTAATTTGTCTCACTCAAATCAATTCACCCAACAATAGAAATATGAAACATTATACAGTATGTATCTATTGTTGTTATTTACATTATTGTTTATCAGGAGTATTGTTAGGCACGAAACACATTTCGAAAATAAAGTTAAAAGTTGGATTGGGTCCAAAACATAAAGAAATTCTGGAGTCAAACCAGCAAAATGGGAATGTGAATGAGAATGGGAATGTTATGTTGAGATGAAAGAATGCCTATTGTAGAGGGTGAGAATAGAGGGGAAACTGTAGAGTATAGAGGGGAAATTGTAGAGTAAAGAGGGGAAAATGTAGAGTAAAGAGGGGAAAATGTAGAGTAAAAAGGGGAAAAATGTAGAGTAAAAAGGGGAAAATGTAGAGTAAAAAGGGGAAAATGTAGAGTAAAGAGAGGGAAACTGTAGAGTAAAAAGGGGAAAATGTAGAGTAAAGAGAGGGAAATGTAGAGTAAAGAGGGGAAACTGTAGAGTAAAGAGGGGGAAATATAGAGTAAAGAGAGGAAAATGTAGAATAAAGAGAGGAAAATGTAGAATAAAGAGGGGAAAATGTAGAATAAAGAGGGGAAAATGTAGAATAAAGAGGGGAAAATGTAGAATAAAGAGGGGAAAATGTAGAGTAAAGAGGGGAAAATGTAGAGTAAAGAGGGGAAAATGTAGAGTAAAGAGGGGAAAATGTAGAGTAAAGAGGGGAAAATGTAGAGTAGAGAGGAAAATGTAGAGTAAAGAGGGGAAAATGTAGAGTAAAGAGGGGAAAATGTAGAGTAAAGAGGGGAAAATGTAGAATAAAGAGGGGAAAATGTAGAGTAAAGAGAGGAAAATGTACAGTAAAGGGGAAAAATGTAGAGTAAAGAGGGAAAAATGTAGAGTAAAGAGGGGAAAATGTAGAGTAAAGAGGGGAAAATGTAGAGTAAAGAGGGAAAAATGTAGAATAAAGAGGAGAAAATGTACAGTAAAGAGGGGAAAATGTAGAGTAAAGAGGGGAAAATGTAGAATAAAGAGGGGAAAATGTACAGTAAAGAGGGGAAAATGTAGAGTAAAGAAGGGAAAATGTAGAGTAATTAAAGTTAAAATTTAAATAAAACAAAAAATCACAATTGTAAAAAAGAATGAAACATTGAAGAATGTATTATACGAATGATTAAAAAATAAAGTTATAATATTCTTCATTACTAATAATTATAAAACACAGCCAAACAACATGTGCATAATACCAACTTAATTAATTTCAATAGTATTTACATAACATCTTAAAACATCAGAGAACAGTACATTACTTTTATTTAATTTATATTATATACTCTTCTCACGTGATCGATAAAATGGAACCGACCGATAACTTGCAACTTAGAAGAAAATAACAATGATTTAACTTCATAGACTAGACTCATTATTCAAATGGAGGCTAAGACAACTTGCTCCAAAGTTAGATTGCAACTCAAACTAAGGAGGCCTATTAAAATAAGATGTTCTGATTTAATGGCGTAGCTGCGGAACTTTAAATTGCATGTATATCTTAAAAAGGATGGACACACTGGAAGAACATGGAAATTATATCTATTGTTGTTTTAATTTGTTTAGTTAGTTTATTGATCACTAATTATTAATTTATAAACTAATGAAGGCGTATAATTAATAATGATGTTTATATTAGGAGTTTTGTTATACGGTTAATGATTTATGATTCTAAAATATATATTGATATCTATATTATTTTTAAACATTTTCAATTGAACAGAAATATATTTTTTACTCTATTGAATTTATTTCCTATTTTATGCCCCATAAGGTTGAATTTCTATTAAATTTATTAACATAATAGCCTTTGCATCATTTTATATAGTTTTTAATATTTTTAGAAAAGTTAAAAACTTTTCCTCTTTTTTTCAGAAAAGCGTAACGTATATACGAAACACAAACATATAATATAAATATTTTTAAAATAAGTTAGAGTTGAAATGATTTAAACTTTATATAGTAAAGAGTGTTTAAAATAGTGACAATAAATGTATAACTAATAAGAAGAAGGAGTTCATCGTGGAGTAATAAAAGAACAAAGTCCTCAGGGAGAAGATATGTATAATGAAATTCCTGAGCCTCTTTCTTTATTGGGAAATGAGGAGCTGCCTTGGAGATGAACGGAGAGGGAGGAGCTGGAGGGGGAGGAGATATGAATGGAGAAAGAGGCACAGGAGAGTGAGGAGCAGGAGAGGGAGGAGATATTTGGGAGAATAGATAAATGGAGAAGAGATAAATGGAAGAGAGGAGAAAATGAGGAGGGATGAAAGGAGGGGAGGAGATAAATGGAGAGGAGCAGGAAGGGAGGAGGGATAAAGGAGGAGATGATACAAAATATTGAAGAAGAGGAAATGTAATATTATCAACATAGAAATTGCAAATAACACATCCCTCGTTTGCAAGAACAACGCCATAAACACGAATAAAATGTATCGATTTATCCATATAGTCATATAAATCTTAGAATACTATTTTTTGGTAAAAGTTTCATAATAATAGCTCTAAAATTGACCGTTAGAGAGGTAAAATATCCTAACGATATATCATTAAATGTATACCAAAATGCCTCTCCTGAAAAATAGCTATTTTACAGTTATGACAGTGTTGTCGCAAATAATCGATATTATGTAAACCATATATGGGTATAACAATATTTCTTCATATTGCATATGTAATAAATTAATTAATACATCAGATAGGTTACTTAGCTATAAATGCACTACCAATTTATATATACCATTAATTTATAGCTAATAATTATCGTTCCATCTTAGGACTACCTTATAAGAAAATTATAATTATGAAATTTATGATCTAAATATGATTCAAATTATAAAGTCACACGTATGTGTTGATATCATTGTAAGATTCACAGTCAGTACTTTATCGCGGTATTATGACCCTTATTGAAAAGAAAGGATGCAACAACTAAAAGGATGAAATGCACAAAGTAAAGTTACGTCTCAGAGGAAATGGTTTGTTCTTTCTTTTAAACATTTTTATCTTAACTGAACGTTTCGCTTCTTGAGTAATTCTTGTACTACCCAGGAAGAAAGTTATGGTGGGGCCATAGAAGATTAAGAGAGAAAGTTATGGTGGGGCCATAGAAGATTAAGAGAGAAAGTGTTATGGTAGGGCCATCGAAGATTAGGAGGGGACGCTCTCAATCTTCTATGGCCCCAAAAATATTTACCAGTTCCTCTATAGTCTAGACTCTACAAGATGCTACAGTATGAATGTACGTACGGACACTTTTAAACCTGTTCAAAATAATTAAGTATTTAAATAGAACTCAGTTCAAAAAATTCACACTTCACAAAATTTTGCACTTCATAAATTTTCACAACATCTTAGAATATACTAAACGAATACAATAAATGCTACGTCATCATTTCCTTCAAATAAATGAACAAATGGGTGTGTCCTTCCTTGTGATCATCTGTCGGTTTGGAATGTGTTTACAACATTACCCAAAAGTTATTGCAGTACTCTCCCAATGTTATCATAACATTGCCCCAATGTTCAATTATTACACAATATCGCCTTTTTAAGTAACACATCTTTCTAGACTCTAGACTCCTAGAGCGAGGTGACCTGATGGTAGAGATGTTTCAGTCTCTCCTGAAGACTTATGTTGAATAGAGACGTGGAAAGGGTCACGAGGTGTTCTATAATATAACATTGGGAGTTTTTAGATATCTCAATTAGGATAAAGAATTAAAGCTAATAGAATTTGAAAAATAGGGGTTCCCAAAGAAAAATGTTCATAATCCAACTTATAAAATAAACTTTTAAATAAAAGCTAAATCGTGAAACAACTCTTCCTCTTCCAATTGAATCCTGTATCGTCTCACTAACCGAAAATGTGAAGCTAATATAAAGAGTTGAAGTTAACCAAAATCATTCATTATTTCTTGGCTTTAGCCAAATTTGAGCAGTAACAAAAACATTTTCTTTGGTCCTGATTAGCCGGAATCGTACATTATTAAAAAAGAAAAAGATTCTGAAGGAAATCTAACCCCTTTATATTTACACACTAACACTGCAGTGTGGACACTGTGGCATTTGTGCGCAAATGAGCAGTGTGTAAATTAACAGTGTGTAAATTAACAGTGTGTAAATTAACAGTGTGTAAATTAACAGTGTGTAAATTAACAGTGTGTAAATTAACAGTGTGTAAATTAACAGTGTGTAAATTAACAGTGTGTAAATTAACAGTGTGTAAATTAACAGTGTGTAAATTAACAGTGTGTAAATTAACAGTGTGTAAATTAACAGTGTGTAAATTAACAGTGTGTAAATTAACAGTGTGTAAATTAACAGTGTGTAAATTAACAGTGTGTAAATTAACAGTGTATAAATTTACAGTGTGTAAATTAACAGTGTGTAAATTAACAGTGTATAAATTTACAGTGTGCAAACTATTAATTTACACACTAATGCCACTTTAAGCCAATTGGTCAGCTCTCTTCTCACCTAATGCTGTAATTTACTAATAAATGAAACAATGCCTTCTAGACGAGGGGATATCAACACTCGTATATTTTAACTACTTAGAGTACATCATCAGGACTAGAGGGAGGTGCTTTTTATCTAGGTGTATCTAGAACGAAAATGGTGTACCTACAACAAATCGGTGTATCTAGAATTAAAGATTTACGTGTACGGTGTACCTAGTCCTCTTAAAGTGTATCTAGTCCTTCTGAAGTGTATCTAGTCCTTCTGAAGTGTATCTAGTCCCCTGCTGTATTTCTTTATACTACATACAGTGTCTCTTCTTTACATACAGTGTCTCTTCTTTACATACAGTGTCTCTTCTTTACATACAGTGTCTCTTCTTTACATACAGTGTCTCTTCTTTACATACAGTGTCTCTTCTTTACATACAGTGTCTCTTCTTTACATACAGTGTCTCTTCTTTACATACAGTGTCTCTTCTTTACATACAGTGTCTCTTCTTTACATACAGTGTCTCTTCTTTACATACAGTGTCTCTTCTTTACATACAGTGTCTCTTTACATACAGTGTCTCTTCTTTACATACAGTGTCTCTTCTTTACATACAGTGTCTCTTCTTTACATACAGTGTCTCTTCTTTACATACAGTGTCTATTCTTTACATACAGTGTCTCTTCTTTACTACATACAGTGTCTCTTCTTTACATATAGTGTCTCTTCTTTACATACAGTGTCTATTCTTTACATACAGTGTCTCTTCTTTACATACAGAGCTCACTAACGATCCATGCTCCCATCTGTCTTATGGCTTCATTTGCATATTTTATTAATTTAACTGAACAGAGCGCTATAGCTCTGAAAATAAATCCAACTTAATGTTCTAATATGTTATTGTGCTGTTAGTGTTTTAAGGAGTTACAGTGAAATAGTAGCACTATAGAGGATAGCAACGGCTACATCACTTCTGTGCTCTTTGTTCCGAGTGATTCTTTCGGCACTGTAGTTGGTGTATGACTGTAGTGACAATTATTATTGTTATTTAAAAGGCATCATAAACAGAATTGTTTAAATTACATCTGGAAATTTTAACGGTAAAAATCATGGTAGTTAAAATGTATAATCAACGATAAGGTAAGTTATGAATTATCGGTCAGTTCCACATCTTCGGTCATATAAAAAAAAGCAATATAAATATTATTATTAGATAGCACTTTGTAATAATAATAATTTTTATATTGTTTTTTACTTATATGACCGAAGATGTAGTACTGACCGATAATTCGGAACATACCCTAGTATTATATCATTTAACGATACCTATTCCAACATACATATATCCTAATGACATTTAAATATCGCTCTAGTCTTCCCTTTAAACATCACACTCCATTTGACAATTCATCACTATAATGTTATTCGTTGGAGCAGGCGAATCTAATTTAAACATCACAGTTACGCTCTCTTTAGTTATGCGGCAGAAATCATTGCGCTAAAAAAGGAATCACGCTCCGTGTTTCCGTAAATAGAAGACAATTTACGCTCGGATACCTTAACGTTTTGAAGAGGAATGTCCTGATTTTAGGACAGAATGAGGGTAAGGGTCTGAGTTATCGGATGGTTCACATTTTCGATCAAGAACAATAAATTATGATTCAGTTTTTCATGCAAGAAAAAACGAAATATTACTTTTTCATTTTTATATTTATTGGTATCCATGATACAGGTAGGTATCATGGATACCAATAAATAATATTATATAGTTTAAAAAAAATATCATTCGAAAAGGTGGAACCGTCCAATAATTCAGATCTTACTCTAATTAGCGAAATATAAGTTTAAAGGTTAAAAGAATAAATAAAAAAATAAAATAAATGGATTTTTTATGCACGTTTCTAATGATAATTAAAGAAAAAATAACTCCATTTTAATCATAAATGTAAGTTTTTAGGTATAGTTAAATATATCAAATAAATACAGTAGAGCTCGGCTATAATGAAATCCTGTATAGTGAATGTATAGTCCTGAGTAAGGAAGTAGCCTCTATAGTAAACAAATTTTCTTTAGTCTGCCATGCATTGGTCATTAGTTTTCTAAAACTAATGACAGTTTTAAGGTAGACTAAAGAAAACTGTTCACTATAGAGGCTACTACCTTACCCATGACTATACATTCACTATACAGGATTTCACTATAGCAGATCGTTGTACTGTGGATAAACAGACTAATGTTTTCAATGGACTAATTCTTCAAAATCCCCACCATTTGATAATCCCCCGATATGAGGATTCAGTTTATCGCCCCCTAACTTTCCTCCAAGTTGTTATCGAATAAAGTTCCAATTTGTTCACAATAACACAGAGGGGAAGAAAGGAAGCGAGGGGAAAAGTTCGCAAGAAAAAGAGGGCAACTTTTTCCGTGTCATTCAATTAGAAAATGTTTAGAAAAACTAAAAGTGTCGCTTTGATTTTTTCCTTTGATGACTGGGAGGTGACGGAATTAATTTTAAATGGGGATGAGTGTAGATTGAGTGGGATTATACTATAAATGGGGTGGAGTGGGTATATTGAGTGGGATTAAATCGAATAAATAACACAAAGAACTTCGAAGAAGCAGTCAGAAGTAGCTTCATGAACAAAGTCACCTACCACCAGTCAGTAGCAATGCTCATGGATGTATAAAAGCTACTCAGTGAATGCAGTCACCGACCACCAGTCAGTGACAATGCTCATGGATGTATAAAAGCTACTCAGTGAATGCAGTCACCTACCACCGTCAGTGACAGTGTCACCCAATACACATTATATAACTAGATGCATATTAATGTGTGTAGAATGTGTAAGACATTATTGCGTTAGTTTAATGTTCATAACATCCATCTGCTGAGTCTATGATAGAAACATCCATCTTAATGCAACTCTCAATTGGTAGAGAAAATAAAGGAGATGAGTGGTGATGCAGATGGCGATAAATAAATGGGGCAGGTTTAGATGGGGAAGTAAATGGGGTGGAAGTTTTTGATGGAGAGTAAATGGGTTCATTAAGATGGGGAAATAAATGGGGATGCAATGTATAAGAGTGTTAATTTTTCAATTGTTTCTTTATTTTACTAATAATAAGAGTGCAGTCGATATTCCAATTCTTTAGTGAAATAAAATAACGTTTACATAGGAATAACTATGAAGTAAAGATACATGGCAATGTGCTGGCGAGAAAACTGATTTGGGATAAATAACTCGATAAGAAAGAGAGAGATAAAAATGGAGAGAAAGCAAAGAAGGAGAGAAGAAAGAAAGATGATTAAGAGAAGAAGAGAAAGTGAGGAGATATAGTCAGAGTTATTGGAGAAATTAATTAACCGTTATTCCTATATAAAAAAAATAGTCAGCATACCGCGGAAGAAAAGGTGAATGATAGAGTTTGCTAATTGAAATATACATAAGTTCATTATGCTTATAATAGCACTATTTGTTTCATTACTAGTTCCACAAAGCCATTAACCTATTTACAGTTGATGTTACAAAAGCATATACATACTCAAATTTCTCCAGATATTGTATGACCTTACACCTAAACACACTGCGAAAGTGCAAGGGAGTAGCTATAGTGAGTATATTGAGTATAGTGAATATAGTGTGTATTGATTATAGTGAATATAGTAAGTACATATAGTATATAGTGATTATAGTGAGTATAGAGATAGTATAGTAAGTAAAATATAGTATTGTATAGTATATAGTGATTATAGTGAGTATAGTATAGAGATAGTATAGTAAGCAAAGTATAGTGAATATAGTAAATGTAGTATTGTATAGTATGTAGTGATTATAATAAGTTTAGTGATTATAGTATAGTATATAGTTAGTATAGTTCAAGGAAGCTATAGCGAAAGTCCAAAGGGAGTATAGTAAGCAAGGTAAGTATAGTGTCACGGAAGCTATAGTGTCTGGCTATGCTTCATCAACTCCACGGCAACTTCACATACTTAAAATGCTAATTCTGAACTTGGGACAGAGAGCTAATTACTGGACTAAAAATAGGGACAGGAACGACAATGATACACTGGTAGAACGTGGCACTGGTAGAACAATATACTCTAATAGAACGATATGCACCAATAGAACGATATGCACCAATAGAACGATAAGCACAAATAGAACGATATGTACGTTCCTTCGGCCATACGAAGGAACGGCCACACCGATGAAACATGGTGAGAAAAATGATCGAAAAAAGATTTTATCGCTCGAATATAATAAGATAATTGATAAACAAATTCAATATATCAATTAAGCAAAGCCAATAATTATTTTACCTGAGATTTCTACAAAAAATAAAAAAATGCACGACTAGCCTTCGTACGTCTGTCTGAACGTGACTGTATGGACATACAGGCCTGGCCTGACCCGTGTGTGTAAGGTCAACATACAGGTAGTGCTGATGAACAACATACAGTGTGTGAATCACCTGACTGATATTCATGCATACAGGATATTGAGAAATGAAGGAAAAGAGGAATAAAAAGTAAAAAGGAATAAAAATTAAAATGGAATAAAAAATAAAAAGGAATAAAAATTAAAATGGAATAAAAAATAAAAAGAATAAAACATAAAAAATGTATGATAAAAACACTTTCTAGTTTAATTTGAATATGTATATTAGAGTTTGTTAGGATTTAATTAATAATGAATATTAATTTTAAATTTCTCGCCATAATTTTTTCAGCAGAAGTCTAATAAAAAGTATTAAATGAATAATTAAAAAATTTAACAAATGCTTTTTAGAATAATTTTTACCTCTTCTTGTTTTTAATGGAAAAATATTGACTTAAAAAAATTATAAGAATTGAAATCTTATGGAATCTAGAGATTTAATAGACGGGTTACAATAAAATATTAAAATAATTATCTTAGGGTAAGTTCAGAATTATCGGACAGTTCCATATTTTCGGGCATATAAATATACAATGAATTAAATTATGATCGAAAATGTGGAACTGTTCGATAACTCAGTAACTCACCCCCTATGACCTATGCACATGGAATGCAGGTCCTTGTTTACAAATGCAGGGGTTAATTTCTTAGTGGTTTTCCCCTATTTTTTGGGAACTTGCGGCAAAAATGAATAGGTAGAAAAAGTAACTTTCTACTTGCTGTTTAATGTGAATTAATTAAAAAATAATATTAAAAAATTAACATTATTCAAATAGGTATTTCTACATTTAATAGTTAATTGGTATTTTTGTTTAAATAGCCTTCAAGGTATTTAAGTACTTAAGTACAGGTTTAATTAAAGGTCCCCTCCACACTAAATTAAAATTTCTATAGCAATACTTTAAATTTGTATAACTAAGTTTATTTAACATATCACAGTTAACAGAAAAGAAATTGATTAACTATTTACTTCGTAATTAATTATTTAAGAAATATTAACACTAAAACTTCACTGTCCGACCTTTCTAATAGATTCAATAGAAGAAAAAGTCGAGCATATTGAGTATCTCTTGAATTTTCCTTTACAAAACGAAAACTGTTTTTAAATTAAGTTTTCCAGATCGAATAATTGTTATGATATATGAAATATTTAGTAATAACTATCTGTATCTTTTCCCACTTAACTTAGCTTGTAATTACTTATTATCTCGCTTTCTATTAGTCTAATCTTTATTTCTAAGAGAATTAAAAGAAAAACAGACACGTGAACGCTAATATCCGTACAAACACACGTACACTATCGGATGGTTAGACTTTTTCTTTGCTTGAAATTCGGAAGGAAGAAGAAAAATCCTAAGAATAACCTAAAATACGTACCATAATAAATATATGACCAAATTAGAAATAGTTTGCAGTTTTATAACCAGTAAACTTAGCTCTAACGAATATAGTACTAAAAAAATAGAGTGGAGGGGACCTTTAAATGCTCAATAGAAATAACAAAGAGAATGGGAGTAATGAGGCGCGAGAGGGTTGAAGATAATGTATAGAGATAGCTTTTGAAGGTAGCTGAGAGGTAGCTATTGAAGGTAGCTGAGAGATAGCTTTTGAAGGTAGCTGAGAGGTAGCTTTTGAAGGTAGCTGAGAGGTAGCTTTTGAAGGTAGCTGAGAGGTAGCTATTGAAGGTAGCTGAGAGGTAGCTTTTGTAGGTAGCTGAGAGGTAGCTTTTGAAGGTAGCTGAGAGGTAGCTTTTGAAGGTAGCTGAGAGGTAGCTTTTAAAGGTAGCTGAGAGGTAGCTTTTAAAGGTAGCTGAGAGGTAGCTTTTAAAGGTAGCTGGAGGTAGCTTTCAAAGGTAGCTGAAAGGTAGCTTTTAAAGGTAGCTGAGAGGTAGCTTTTAAAGGTAGCTGAGAGGTAGCTTCTAAAGGTAGCTGAGAGGTAGCTTTTAAAGGTAGCTGAGAGGTAGCTTCTAAAGGTAGCTGAGAGGTAGCTTTCAAAGGTAGCTGAGAGGTAGCTTTCAAAGGTAGCTGAGAGGTAGCTTCTAAAGGTAGCTGAGAGGTAGCTTCTAAAGGTAGCTGAGAGGTAGCTTCTAAAGGTAGCTGAGAGGTAGCTTCTAAAGGTAGCTGAGAGGTAGCTTCTAAAGGTAGCTTTTAAAGGAAGTTCTTAATTGCAGTGAGAACTTAAAGATTGATGATAGTAATTAAGTTGTCTAACCACTTGGACAGTACATGTATTGCACTGCAAGTACTGCACTGCATGTACTGCACTGCATGTATTGCACTGCATGTACTGCACTGCATGTACTGCACTGCATGTACTTCACTGCATGTACTGCACTGCATGTACTGCACTGCATGTACTGCACTGCATGTACTGCACTGCATGTACTGCACTGCATGTACTGCACTGCATGTACTGCACTGCATGTACTGCATGTACTGCACTGCATGTACTGCACTGCATGTACTGCACTGCATGTACTGCACTGCATGTACTGCACTGCATGTACTGCACTGCATGTACTGCACTGCATGTACTGCACTGCATGTACTGCACTGCATGTACTGCACTGCATGTACTGCACTGCATGTACTGCACTGCATGTACTGCACTGCATGTACTGCACTGCATGTACTGCACTGCATGTACTGCACTGCATGTACTGCACTGCATGTACTGCACTGCATGTACTGCACTGCATGTACTGCACTGCATGTACTGCACTGCATGTACTGCACTGCATGTACTGCACTGCATGTACTGCACTGCATGTACTGCACTGCATGTACTGCACTGCAAGTACTGCACTGCAAGTACTGCACTGCATGTATTGCACTGCAAGTACTGCACTGCATGTACTGCACTGCAAGTACTGCACTGCATGTACTGCACTGCATGTACTGCACTGCAAGTACTGCACTGCAAGTACTGCACTGCATGTATTGCACTGCAAGTACTGCACTGCATGTACTGCACTGCATGTACTGCACTGCATGTACTGCACTGCATGTACTGCACTGGACAGTAAAGACTATTCATCAGCTGATAGTCTCAACCGGAAGCAGACTTCCTCTCTCCTGATTTTGGAATTCCTGAACATGTTATGGTCAGGTAAAGGGGGGGGGGGAGGTATTAGCATTAGGGGGTCAGGTAAAGGGGGGGGGGTATTAGCCTTAGGGGGTCAGGTAAAGGGGGGGAGGGTATTAGCCTTAGGGGGTCAGGTAAAGGGGGGGGGGTATTAGCCTTAGGGGGTCAGGTAAAGGGGGGGGGGGGTATTAGCCTTAGGGGGTCAGGTAAAGGGGGGGGGGGGTATTAGCCTTAGGGGGTCAGGTAAAGGGGGGGGGGTATTAGCCTTAGGGGGTCAGGTAAAGGGGGGGGGGGTATTAGCCTTAGGGGGTCAGAAAAGGGTAATACCTTCATTTTAATTATTATGAAATCGAATACTAAAATATATGTGTATGTATAGGGGGCGTGCCATTAAACTACGAACTACATTACGCCCACTTATGTTGAAAGGTTCAAAATAATCTTCATTTCTATTTAAATATATGAAGATTACTTTAAAAAACTAAACAAAGATGACAAGAAATAAATGACGATTACATAGTTTGTTGAATCCGCTAGTTAGTTGTGCTTCACATTTCATGACTGTTTAATAACCTGGCAAAGCTGGTTGGCCCTCCCCCTATACAAATATTTTAGTATTCGATTTCCGCACACTCGGCACAAGGGGGTTATAAACGCGCAACGCATTTTCGAGATTGTTTAAATCGGCAAATTGTGAGGAACATATAAACTAAGGTTTGGGGATTAGTTTGAACGTTACAGTTGGGGTGCCAAACCAGGGCGAATACTTTGGTTTGAAAATGGTATGAATGGGTACAGGGGTTGTAGAAATTAATTATAAAAATATAAATAACTCTTATTTGTTACGTTTTTTCATTAGCAATTTCTTGAATTAAGAAACACAGAAAAAAAATCTAAACAATGGAAAATGTTCCAGTACGTGATAGTGAGTTTGGCATTGCAACTAAAATTTGATCGTTTTTGCTAAAATAGAACAGGCAACTAAAGATAAAAATGATGAGAAGAGGAAAAAAATAAAGAAGGAATAAACATAGTAAAAGTGAAGAAGGAATATACATAGTAAAGATAAAGAAGGAATATACATAGTAAAGATAAAGAAGGAATATACATAGTAAAGATAAAGAAGGAATATACATAGTAAAGATAAAGAAGGAATATACATAGTAAAGATAAAGAAGGAATATACATAGTAAAGATAAAGAAGGAATATACATAGTAAAGATAAAGAAGGAATATACATAGTAAAGATAAAGAAGGAATATACATAGTAAAGGCAAAGAAGGAATATACATAGTAAAGGCAAAGAAGGAATTTACATAGTAAAGATAAAGAAGGAATATATACAGTAAAGATAAAGAAGGAATATACATAAGATAAAGAAGGAATATACATAAGATAAAGAAGGAATATACATAGTAAAGGCAAAGAAGGAATATACATAGTAAAGGCAAAGAAGGAATATACATAGTAAAGGCAAAGAAGGAATATACATAGTAAAGATAAAGAAGGAATATACATAGTAAAGATAAAGAAGGAATATACATAGTAAAGATAAAGAAGGAATATACATAGTAAAGATAAAGAAGGAATATACATAGTAAAGATAAAGAAGGAATATACATAGTAAAGATAAAGAAGGAATATACATAGTAAAGATAAAGAAGGAATATACATAGTAAAGATAAAGAAGGAATATACATAGTAAAGATAAAGAAGGAATATACATAGTAAAGATAAAGAAGGAATATACATAGTAAAGATAAAGAAGGAATATACATAGTAAAGGCAAAGAAGGAATTTACATAGTAAAGATAAAGAAGGAATATATACAGTAAAGATAAAGAAGGAATATACATAAGATAAAGAAGGAATATACAGAGTAAAGGCAAAGAAGGAATATACATAGTAAAGGCAAAGAAGGAATATACATAGTAAAGGCAAAGAAGGAATATACATAGTAAAGATAAAGAAGGAATATACATAGTAAAGTTAAAGAAGGAATATACATAGTAAAGATAAAGGAATATACATAGTAAAGATAAAGAAGGAATATACATAGTAAAGATAAAGAAGGAATATACATAGTAAAGAAAAAGAAGGAATATACATAGTAAAGATAAAGAAGGAATATACATAGTAAAAATAAAGAAGGAATATACATAGTAAAGGCAAAGAAGGAATATACATAGTAAAGATAAAGAAGGAATATACATAGTAAAGATAAAGAAGGAATATACATAGTAAAGATAAAGAAGGAATATACATAGTAAAGATAAAGAAGGAATATACATAGTAAAGGTAAAGAAGGAATATACATAGTAAAGGTGAAGAAGGAATATACATAGTAAAGATAAAGAAGGAATATACATAGTAAAGATAAAGAAGGAATATACATAGTAAAGATAAAGAAGGAATATACATAGTAAAGATAAAGAAGGAATATACATAGTAAAGATAAAGAAGGAATATACATAGTAAAGATAAAGAAGGAATATACATAGTAAAGATAAAGAAGGAATATACATAGTAAAGATAAAGAAGGAATATACATAGTAAAGATAAAGAAGGAATATACATAGTAAAGGCAAAGAAGGAATTTACATAGTAAAGATAAAGAAGGAATATATACAGTAAAGATAAAGAAGGAATATACATAAGATAAAGAAGGAATATACAGAGTAAAGGCAAAGAAGGAATATACATAGTAAAGGCAAAGAAGGAATATACATAGTAAAGGCAAAGAAGGAATATACATAGTAAAGATAAAGAAGGAATATACATAGTAAAGATAAAGAAGGAATATACATAGTAAAGTTAAAGAAGGAATATACATAGTAAAGATAAAGGAATATACATAGTAAAGATAAAGAAGGAATATACATAGTAAAGAAAAAGAAGGAATATACATAGTAAAGATAAAGAAGGAATATACATAGTAAAAATAAAGAAGGAATATACATAGTAAAGGCAAAGAAGGAATATACATAGTAAAGATAAAGAAGGAATATACATAGTAAAGATAAAGAAGGAATATACATAGTAAAGATAAAGAAGGAATATACATAGTAAAGATAAAGAAGGAATATACATAGTAAAGGTAAAGAAGGAATATACATAGTAAAGGTGAAGAAGGAATATACATAGTAAAGATAAAGAAGGAATATACATAGTAAAGATAAAGAAGGAATATACATAGTAAAGATAAAGAAGGAATATACATAGTAAAGATAAAGAAGGAATATACATAGTAAAGTTAAAGAAGGAATATACATAGTAAAGATAAAGAAGGAATATACATAGTAAAGATAAAGAAGGAATATACATAGTAAAGATAAAGAAGGAATATACATAGTAAAGTTAAAGAAGGAATATACATAGTAAAGATAATGTACGGGTAATTTACTGTTGACTTATGCTATTTCTCCACATTTTTACACTAGAGACATAGGGTAAGTTACGAATTATCGGTCAGTACTACATCTTCGGTCATATAAGAAAAAACACTATAAAAATTGTTATTATTACACAGTGCTATCTAATAATAATTTTTTTTTCTTGTATGACCGAAGATGTAGTACTGACCGATAATTCGGAACTTACCCTAATGATAAAATAATCATGATAATTTTTCAAGTTTCTTCATATATTTTCTGATGATGTCCTGATAAACATATAAATGATAAAAAAAAAACATTTTTTCCCCGTATAAAATAACCTTGAATCCCGTACGAAAGGGTTAAATCCTAGGTAGGCCTACATACCATAGGTCTAATCATAGTAATCTGCTATGTAATTAGTGGTGATATTCCATAGGTTGGACATAAGTAGGCCATAGACCTAACAATAAAATGCACCGTTAAAAAGAACACATGCAAACTTATTGAAGTCGAAGAGAAATTAACTAGGGTAAGTTACGAATTATCGGTCAGTTTCACATCTTCGGTCATATAAGAAAACTTTACATTAATTAATAATTATTATGTCGTTTTTTATTTTCAATATGAACGAAGATGTGAAACCGACCAACAATTCGTAAGTTACCTTATAGGTTAAAAAATAAGAAATTGAGATTTTATTCCAAGACTGTAAATTAATTAATAAAAATAAATACTGATTGAATAATAGTGCCATAATAATAATAATAATAATAATCAATAATAATAATCAATATCATAGTGTAAGAATAATAGTGAAAATGACATACGTTAATAGGGTAAGTTACGAGTTATCGAACGGTTCCTCATTTTCGATCATAAAAAACCTATCTTATAATTCAACTCGTTACTTTAATTGAAATAAAAGTTAATAACAATTACACACTTTTTCTTATATGATCGATAATGTGGAACCGTCCGATAACTCAGAACTTAACCTAGTATACCTTAATAGCACTAACAAAAAGCATTTCTAATCTAGTTTTTCTTCACTCAAATTAATCCTTTAATTACACTTCAATCAAGGAAGTAATTCACAGAAAACGAGGAGACTGTCATAGAAAACGAAGAGCGGCACAAGACACCGCACACCTAACAGCACAGAACTATAAAATAGACTGCAACAGATAGGGGTAAGGGAATTAAAGTATTAAAACTTAAGTATTAATCTAAATTATTAAGGGCCGTACACACGTAGAGTTTATGAAGTCTTTCCACCAGACTTTTTGCTAAGCTCCTCCTACTTTTTCCACGAGAATATAAGAAAAATGAAATAATAATTATTATTTATTTTAGTTGGTATCCATGATACCTGCAGGTATCATGGATACCAACTAAAATAAATTGTAATTATATCGTTTTTTCTCATATTCTCGTGTAAAAAGTAGGAGGAGCTTAGCAAAAAATCTGGTGGAAAGACTTCATAAACTCTACGTGTGTACGGCGCTTTAAACCTAATGACTGAGAACAGCAATAAGGATATGGAACGGTGAAATGTACACAGTGAGAACAGATGTTCTTATCCGAAACAAGTAATTCTCATTCACAATGTTTATTATATGTCAGTTATAATTTTATGTACAAAGAATGGCAAGAATTTTCAGACAGATTCACAAGAAAAAAATTATAATTATGAGAAGGATATTATATCAAAAAATAGCAAAATGTTTTAATTAAAATAGTTTATATGATGGAACCACTAAAATCCTTTAATTTAGTAAATTTGTACGGTAATTGTGTATCTGTACGGTAATTGGGTATCCGTACGGTAATTGGGTATTTGTACGGTAATTGGGTATCTGTACGGTAATTGGGTATCTGTACGGTAATTGTGTATCTGTACGGTAATTGTGTATCTGTACGGTAATTGGGTATCCGTACGGTAATTGGGTATTTGTACGGTAATTGGGTATCTGTACGGTAATTGGGTATTTGTACGGAAATTGTGTATCTGTACGGTAATTGGGTATCCGTACGGTAATTGGGTATTTGTACGGTAATTGGGTATCTGTACGGTAATTGGGTATCTGTACGGTAATTGGGTATTTGTAAGGTAATTGTGTATCTGTACGGTAATAGGGTATTTGTACGGTAATTGAGTATTTGTACGGTAATTGAGTATTTGTACGGTAATTGAGTATTTGTACGGTAATTGTGTATCTGTAGGGTAATTGGGTATTTGTACGGTAATTGGGTATTTGTACGGTAATTGTGTATCTGTACGGTAATTGGGTATTTGTACGGAAATTGTGTATCTGTACGGTAATTGGGTATCCGTACGGTAATTGGGTATTTGTACGGTAATTGGGTATCTGTACGGTAATTGGGTATCTGTACGGTAATTGGGTATTTGTAAGGTAATTGTGTATCTGTACGGTAATAGGGTATTTGTACGGTAATTGAGTATTTGTACGGTAATTGAGTATTTGTACGGTAATTGAGTATTTGTACGGTAATTGAGTATTTGTACGGTAATTGAGTATTTGTACGGTAATTGAGTATCTGTACGGTAATTGAGTATCTGTACGGTGATTGAGTATTTGTACGGTAATTGAGTATTTGTACGGTAATTGAGTATTTTTACGGTAATTGAGTATTTTTTACGGTAATTGAGTATCTGTACGGTAATTGAGTATCTGTACGGTAATTGAGTATTTGTACGGTAATTGAGTATTTGTACGGTGATTGAATATTTGTACGGTAATTGAGCATTTGTACGGTAATTGAGTATTTGTAATTAAACAATACCTACACTGTACAATAATACCTACACTGTATAATAATACCTACACTGTATAATAATACCTACACTGTATAGTAATACCTACACTGTACAATAATACCTACACTGTACAATAACACCTACACTGTACAATAATACCTACACTGTACAATAATACCTACACTGTACAATAATACCTACACTGTATAATAATACCTACACTGTACAATAATACCTACACTGTACAATAATACCTACACTGTACAATAACACCTACACTGTACAATAATACCTACACTGTACAATAATACCTACACTGTACAATAATACCTACACTGTACAATAATACCTACACTGTACAATAACACCTACACACAATGGTATAATAACACCTACACACAATGGTATAATAACTACTACCATTTCACACTATAATACCAAGCTGCACACTGAACAATAATTTATTGTGTAACAGTAAGGATATCCATCCTAGCCTCTTATCTTGTTAGTTAATTTTATTTAGACTAGAGTAACTAAACAGTAATGGTACTATATTGTAGAGGTACTCTTATTGTATAGTTACTATACTGTATAGTTACTATACTGTATAGTTACTATACTGTATAGTTACTATACTGTATAGTTACTATACTGTATAGTTACTATACTGTATAGTTACTATACTGTATAGTTACTAAACAGTATAGTTACTATACTGTATAGTTACTATACTGTATAGTTATTAAACAGTATAGTTACTATACTGTATAGTTAATATACAGTATAGTTACTATACAGTATAGTTACTATACTGTATAGTTATTAAACAGTATAGTTACTATACTGTATAGTTAATATACAGTATAGTTACTATACAGTAGAGGTACTATACAGTATAGTACCTCTACAGTCCACAATATAGTCATTATAGTAACTATACTATAGTACAAAGGACTCAAATACTGTGTAGATAAGGTTATATCTAGACGCTAAGTGAACTTATCTAGCCAGTTATCTAGGAATTAACTGGTACTCTCTCTCTAGCAAGATATGGCAGAGGACAGTGGGGAAAAGAGAGAAAAAGGATGCTTCCGGAAATAATATTAGTGTTTTGATTAAGATGTACAGTGATTAAGAATTATATACGTTAAAATTTTCACACATACGAAAATCATTAGTAAAAAATGTCTTATTGATAAAAACATTAGAATATTTAAATTTCGGAATTTCTAATATTAAAAAATAAAATATTCAATATTTTTAAAATTCTAATTTTTATAGATTGAAAATTTCTAAAAAAATTAAGATTTAAATATTTTAAAATATGAATTTGTAAACATCCACATTTTGATAGTTCAAACCTCACCAGTTTTTGTATCAGTCGAAGTTTTGATCATGTGCCATTTTCAAGGCTAGATATTTTATATCGCAATCTTCTCTGTTATCCACAGAATTTACAGAGACTATGTGGATAATATCCCCTGGGGATACGTAGGGAATATATTGGCCTCAAACAAAAACAATTTGGGATAAATCATGTGGCAATATCAGAGAGGGAAGAATTCTGTACTTTACTTGTTTCAGAAAAGGAACCTTTGGTGTTTGTAGTAGATACCTCTATTTTATTTAGATATTGAATAGTATTTATAGTCGTGTTGTAGGTTGTATCAAATATATTAAATATATTATTGAAAGAAAAGGAAAAATGAATTATACCTTCAATAGTTATTCTGAATTGAAGATATATTGTAACTAAGATTAGCTTCATTCTCATAATTTTAACACTATTCTTTTTATTGGTGGTTGAGCGTATAAAATAGTTATCCCACTTTTATGCCAACATCGTTTTCTTTGAGGGGAAGAGCCGTGCCGTTTTCTATCCATTGGAAATATAGGGTAAACTGTGCTAGAAATTGATTAAAATCTAATAAAAAAAAATAAAAAAATGAGCTATTTTTTAAAACTAACCTGAAAGAATAAACAATCGTTTAGTTGCCGGTAGGTGGAAGCTCAGAAAGAACTTGAAGAACAAAGTGTTTGATTTTATTAACAGGATAACAAATTACCTTTAACGAGTATGAAAAATATAAAATCTAGTTCCACGAATTCACTTTTTCCTGTAAACTTTGTCGTTCTTCAGGAGTTGATCTTTTCTGGAGTGAGAACTATTACCATATTCCCAATAACTTGTTATTCAGTTAAATTTATTTTCGAACAGAAGTTTAGGGCAGAAGTTAGAGGCTGGCAGCGCAGTTTAGGGACAATATTATTTGCTGCACACTATACAGCGCAGTTTAGGGACAATATTATCTGCTGCAAACAATACAGCGCAGTTTAGGGACAATATTATATGCTGCAAACTATACTGCGCAGTTTAGGGACAAAAGAATCTGCTGAAAGCTATATAGCGCAGTTTAGGGACGATATTATCTGCTGCAAACCATACAGCGCAGTTTAGGGACAATATTATCTGCTGCAAACAATACAGCGCAGTTTAGGGACAATATTATCTGCTGCAAACCATACAGCGCAGTTTAGGGACGATATTATCTTCTCCAAACTATAGAGATTGATGGGAGAGGAAATAAATTGTAACGTTAGCTGGCGAATGTTTTAAATTGAATTAGGAATGAATAAATACTGTTAACATTGATTAATGGAAATTAGATTGATATTAAATGACCGTGCAGTATAGTTAGAAACCATTCAATGGGGAAAAATATTAAAAAAAAACCATGGTAAATTTATAACTCTTTATTAAACTTATATAATAAGTTGAACGAAAACTGGAATACAATTTTTTTGGAGGAAATTTGAATAAAGGAAATTTATATTTTCATCCATATTTTTCTAGGCGTTATTTCACACGTTCAAATTATTAACCGAGCGAAGTCTATTCCAGCTTTTTCATTTGAACTTGAACAGTTTTAATGACATCATCTCGAAAAGTTTAAAGTTTTGTAAACATTTATATACAGTTTTTAATATCTTTTAGAGTCTACAGAAATTAATTCTACTGGAATGGTATAATAATATATGAAAGGGACACAAGCACCGGAAGAGGAAAAATGAAATTGAGAGCAAAATGAAGAGGTAATAGTAAATGAAGCCTACGAGTCTACCTAACACAAAATCTAAGAGAAAAATGAAGAGGTGATAGTAAATGAAGCCTACGAGTCTACCTAACAAAAATATAAGAGGAAAATGAAGAGGTGATAGTAAATGAAGCCTACGAGTCTACCTAACACAAAATCTAAGACCTCGTAGTTGAAGAGCATAACCCTAGCGCTATCCTCTAAAACTGCAAGTAGCGTTAAAAAAATGATAATAGACAATACATAATCCAAATTTCAACATTTCAGGCTCCAAGGGACGCCAGCCCCCTTCTCTTCCATATCCGGTTTCAGGATAGAGCCCCCCTGGGGGTTAATCGATGATAAAAATATTTCTATGTATGACGGTAAATGATTGGACGAATAAACAATCGTATAAATTATTGATCATAAATTAAACACATACGTCTATCTTTTCGATGAAAGATCATGAAGGTAATGTTCGAAATGACGATATTTTACGATTTGACACGATCAAATTTATCGTAATCGGTTATCCAATTTTTTTAATTTAAAATTTTATTTTACTACAAAATATTTGTTTAGTAAAAAATATTTATTTATTAAAAATATTGTGCTATAGTTAACGACGAAAATATAGATATTAATTATTTAATTTAGTATTGGTTTAACGTCTGCTTCGGAACCAAAGGACACATCGTTTGAATTAACTATGAAGTACTTACTCAATAATAGTGATTATGTACATCTCTGTTTATTGAGAACAAGAGTGAATAAGAACAAGAGTGAAAAAGAACAAGAGTGAAATAGTTTTTCCAATCAAAAACTGCTGACGCATCAAAACAAGGATTCCATTCGTCAACAGTAACTATGATGGACGAGCAGCAGTCACACAAAAAATAGAAACACGAGTATTCAAAAGTGAAGTCTATTGTCAAGAAAAAAAAAAAAAAAAAATTCGTCATAAAATTGTAAGTTCCGAATTATCGGTCAGTACTACATCTACGGACATACAAGAAAAAAAAACACATAAAAATTGTTACTATTACACAGTGCTATCTAATACTTCTACAAACCTGGGTTTAAAGTATTAGATAACACTGTGTAATAATAACAATTTTTATATTGTTTTTTCTTATATGACCGAAGATGTAGTAATGACTGATAATTCGGAAATTACCCCAATAGGGTAATTTCCGAATTATCGGACTGTTCCAGATTTTCGATAATTTAAGGAAAAGTTTTTAATATTTATAGATTAAATTTATTTTAATTATTATCACTGTAACTGCAGGAAATTATCATGAATACCAATTAATTTAACAGTTAAATAAAAATTAATTAAGACTTTTTTTACTAAGATCGAAAATGTGGAACTGTCTGGTAACTCAGAAACAACACCAATCACTGGATACATCAATATTATTGAAATTAAGGTTCAACGATATAACAATAACAAAGATTTTGGTTATATACCCAAAAACTGTAACATGAGGATTAATTTAGAAAAAAAGAAATACTTGATTGAAAAGATTTATACTGAACTGTATGCTCATAATTCTAAAAAAGGTTAATTGAAATCTCAACGTTGAAGTTTAATTAAAAAATCCTACATCTGATCTACATTAAGTAGGTCAACTTTTCATTTCTAATTACCCTTTAGAATTTTCATATAAATAATTTTCCGTGTTGATAATTGAGTATTTAAAAATAGTTAGCCCATTATATTTTCCACATCGTTTTCTATGAGAGTAGAAGCCATTCAGTTTTCTATGCACACGAAATATAGAGTAAACTGTGATAGATTTTGATAAAATCCAAGAAAAGAAGAAACAGAAAAGGACTAAATTTATTCTTTAGGAATACTTTAAATGCAGAAGTATTAATGTTTATTTTTAGTATTTTGACATTATATTTATTACTCTGATTTCTTGTAATGAAATATACTGATCATGATAATTGTACATTAAATTCAGAGAAAAGAGTAATTTAAATTAAATGTCTTTTTATTATATATTTTATAGTAATATATTACGAGCCATCATTGCATTATTCCAAGTATTCATTATTTTACATAACCATTTCGAGAACATATTTTACATATTTATTTCGAGAACATACGATGGTACATAAGACCCAATGCAAGCACTGCAGTACAAAGAATGCTAAACCCGTACGCTTCAACTGTTTACACTTAAGTCCAAGTGCAGTTAAGTGCAGTTAAGTCCAAACACATAAAAGGCATTGAGCGTTCAAGCTCCACTGAAACTATAACTCGGAACTCCAATTTTTCCTTCACAAAACTGCAGCGCATCCAGCAAATTAGCACGGAATATATTCGATGAAATTGTCTGAACAACACAGATATTTCACTGACTTTTTCAGTCAATATGAGATATGTTTACGATAGTGTGTTGCGAATAATACTATTTTTCATTTTGAGAATTTCCATGGAGTTAGCCATAATATTTTCAAATTATGACATTGAGGATCATACAAATAATATGAATGAAAGTAACAATAACACAGATTTTGTCTTCAAATATTTGGCAACATGTGTCCCAAGGTTCTCAAATTCCAGGTGCATATGACCTCCAACATTGCACTTGGAACACTTTCCTCCCGCGTCCGTAGCTGAAGTTTCCGCACTGAGTGCAAATCCGTTCATTTTGAGCGTAAATCCGTTCTTTCTGAGCGTAAATCCGTTCTTTCTGAGCGTAAATCCGTTCTTTCTGAGCGTAAATCCGTTCTTTCTGAGCGTAAATCCGTTCTTTCTGAGCGTAAATCCGTTCTTTCTGAGCGTAAATCCATTCTTTCTGAGCGTAAATCCGTTCTTTCTGAGCGTAAATCCGTTCTTTCTGAGCGTAAATCCGTTCTTTCTGAGCGTAAATCCGTTCATTCTGAGCGTAAATCCGTTCTTTCTGAGCGTAAATCCGTTCTTTCTGAGCTTAAATCCGTTCTTTCTGAGCGTAAATCCGTTCTTTCTGAGCGTAAATCCGTTCTTTCTGAGCGTAAATCCGTTCTTTTTGAGCGTAAATCCGTTCTTTCTGAGCGTAAATCCGTTCTTTCTGAGCGTAAATCCGTTCTTTCTGAGCGTAAATCCGTTCTTTCTGAGCGTAAATCCGTTCTTTCTGAGCGTAAATCCGTTCTTTCTGAGCGTAAATCCGTTCTTTCTGAGCGTAAATCCGTTCTTTCTGAGCGTAATTCCGTTCTTTCTGAGCGTAAATCCGTTCTTTCTGAGCGTAAATCCGTTCTTTCTGAGCGTAAATCCGTTCTTTCTGAGCGTAAATCCGTTCTTTCTGAGCGTAAATCCGTTCTTTCTGAGCGTAAATCCGTTCTTTCTGAGCGTAAATCCGTTCTTTCTGAGCGTAAATCCGTTCTTTTTAAGCGTAAATCCGTTCTTCCTGAGCGTAAATCCGTTCTTTCTGAGCGTAAATCCGTTCTTTCTGAGCGGCTTTACGCTTGACCAGGTTACAAACGGTAGCACTGATACGCGCCACGACAGAACCGATGATGAGAATCCGATGTTTGATCTCCCGGAGATGGAATGTGGTCGCAGAAACCGGAGGTAATGTGGTCGCAGAAACCGGAGGTAATGTGGCCGTAGTAAACCGGGGTAATGTGGTCGTAGTAAACCGGAGGTAATGTGGCCGTAGTAAACCGGGGTAATGTGGCCGTAGTAAACCGGAGGTAACGTGGTCGTAGTAAACCGGAGGTAATGTGGTCGTAGTAAACCGGAGGTAATGTGGTCGTAGTAAACCGGAGGTAATGTGGTCGTAGTAAACAGGGCTAATGTGGTCGTAGTAAACAGGGGTAATGTGGTCGTAGTAAACAGGGCTAATGTGGTCGTAGTAAACAGGTGTAATGTGGTCGTAATAAACAGGGGTAATGTGGTCGTAGTAAACAGGGGTAATGTGGTCGTAGTAAACAGGGGTAATGTGGTCGTAGTAAACAGGGGTAATGTGGTCATAGTAAACAGGGGTAATGTGGTCGTAGTAAACAGGGGTAATGTGGTCGTAGTAAACAGGGGTAATGTGGTCATAGTAAACAGGGGTAATGTGGTCGTAGTAAACAGGGGTAATGTGGTCATAGTAAACAGGGGTAATGTGGTCGTAATAAACAGGGGTAATGTGGTCGTAGTAAACAGGGGTAATGTGGTCGTAGTAAACAGGGGTAATGTGGTCGTAGTAAACAGGGGTAATGTGGTCATAGTAAACAGGGGTAATGTGGTCGTAGTAAACAGGGGTAATGTGGTCGTAGTAAACAGGGGTAATGTGGTCATAGTAAACAGGGGTAATGTGGTCGTAGTAAACAGGGGTAATGTGGTCATAGTAAACAGGGGTAATGTGGTCGTAGTAAACAGGGGTAATGTGGTCATAGTAAACAGGGGTAATGTGGTCGTAATAAACAGGGGTAATGTGGTCGTAGTAAACAGGGGTAATGTGGTCGTAGTAAACAGGGGTAATGTGGTCGTAGTAAACAGGGGTAATGTGGTCATAGTAAACAGGGGTAATGTGGTCGTAGTAAACAGGGGTAATGTGGTCGTAGTAAACAGGGGTAATGTGGTCATAGTAAACAGGGGTAATGTGGTCGTAGTAAACAGGGGTAATGTGGTCATAGTAAACAGGGGTAATGTGGTATTAGATAGAAATCCTAATTTTAAATATACTCGACTTTTTGGAATTAAATTGTATATTTCAATACGAGACCTAATAATCTTTAAAATCTATTTTTGACGGATATTCTAAAAAACGGAGTAAAAACTCTGGGAGAATAGTATTAAAAAGTTATAATTACATTTATTAAATTTATTTTCAGGTCCCGTATATAAATAGCACTGTACAATGTGTACTTTATGTTTGCAGTGTGAAATAGTGTAACTCCTCTATAGTAAAATCCTCTATAGTGAATGTAGTGTCATGAATAAAGAAGAAGCGTGTATAGTGAACAAAATGTCTTTAGTCTACCATCAGTTTTGTAAAACTTATGACCATTTTAAGGCGGATAGATGAAAATTTATTCACTATAGAGGCTACTTCTTTACCCAGGACACCTGTTTCACTATACAAGATTCACTATAGAGGAGTTCTACAGCAGAGAGTTTAGTTACTCACCAACTCACAACTCACACCTTCAAAGTATATTTCAGCTCAAATCAAAGTATTTTATACAACCCCTCGTAAAACAACTTGGAACTTTTTGCACAGATTTAAACTCAAGATCTGAGAAGAAGCTGTTAGTTTGTTTGGAAATAGAACGAGAAATAGAGGGCAAATGTTTGAATGTTAGAAGTTAGAGGGTGGAATAGAGGGCAAATGTTAGAAGTTAGAGGGTGGAATAGAGGGCAAATGTTAGAAGTTAGAGGGTGGAATAGAGGGCAAATGTTAGAAGTTAGAGGGTGGAATAGAGGGCAAATGTTAGAAGTTTTAGGGTGGAATAGAGGGCAAATGTTAGAAGTTTGAGGGTGGAATAGAGGGAAAATGTTACACAAGCAAAAATTTAGAGGGTAATTTTTAGCGTGTAAATATTAGGGAGTAAATATTAGAGTCAAAGAGGTTTGAGGATAATTTAGATACTAAATGTAAACTGTGAAAAAAAACTACAATTCTAATAGGCAAGATTCACCTTCTAAACCCTGTCATATTCACCTTCTAAACCCTGTCATATTCACCTTATAAACATTGTCATATTCACCTTATAAACACTGTCATATTTACCTTCTAAACCCTGTCATATTTACCTTCTAAACCCTGTCATATTCACCTTCTAAACCCTGTCATATTCACCTTCTAAACCCTGTCATATTCACCTTCTAAACCCTGTCATATTTACCTTGTAAACCCTGTCATATTCACCTTCTAAACCCTGTCCTATTCACCTTCTAAATGCTGTCATATTTACCTTCTAAACCCTGTCATATTCACCTTCTAAACCCTGTCCTATTCACCTTCTAAATGCTGTCATATTCACCTTCTAAACCCTGTCATATTCACCTTCTAAACCCTGTCCTATTCACCTTCTAAATGCTGTCATATTCACCTTCTTAACCCCGTCATATTCACCTTCTAAACCCCGTCATATTCACCTTCTAAACCCCGTCATATTCACCTTCTAAACCCTGTCATATTCACCTTCTAAACCCTGTCATATTCACCTTCTAAACCCTGTCATATTCACCTTCTAAACCCCGTCATATTCACCTTCTAATCCCCGTCATATTCACCTTCTAATCCCCGTCATATTCACCTTCTAAACCCCGTCATATTCACCTTCTAATCCCCGTCATATTCACCTTCTAAACCCCGTCATATTCACCTTCTAATCCCCGTCATATTCACCTTCTAATCCCCGTCATATAACTGCACTGCAAAAAGAGTATCTTGTTTATCATTATGCTCTTATGGGTCAGAAGGGACCTTTTATAATCTTCCCTCCAATCATTCCTCTTGAGTGTTCCCCCTCAACACTCAACTGTTGCCACTCCATTCGACTGCCAAATGAGAGGATTACAAGATTACACTCCGTTTATTGGGCCATTAACGACTTTGCTGGTCTGGGCAATAGAAAGAATCACCAGAGTGTGTATGCATTAACACTTCAAATCTTAGGGAACACTAAAGCACGTTGTTAAAAAGATATAATGTTTGATCCATGAATTATATATAACTAACGTAATCCACGGTCTCATATTAAACTGATGTTCGTTTCCTGTGATATTATAATAACTCTACAAATATTAATGGACACGGTTTGGCTTTGTTCAAGACTCACTTTCGAGCCATTATAATAGGCGTTCAAATCGCGTCGTGAGTATGAGCCAGCAAGCTATTATTTTGCAGTTTACGAGCAGATTAGAAGCTTCTCAATCGCTTACCGGGAAAAGTTACTGCAGTTCCTCCTCGCCTTCGAATATCCTAAGATTTACTCTAAATTGAGTGTCTCTTGAGTGAAGAATGGCAGAAGAGGAGGAAAGAGAGTGGAAAGAAGTAAGAAGGAGGATAGAAAAAGTAGAGAGGATGGCGTAGTATAGCCAATCACTAAACACGCACACACAAATACGTCTTAGGACCTATGACAAATAAACCCCAGATTTCTAGTATCTCAAGTCAAGTTTTCTAAGTATAAATCTATATTCCTACCAAACTAGACCTCTTAGGCACTCTGGGCGATAAAAAATGCGCAGTGCACTCTCTAGATTGCGCAATTGGGTAATTGCGTGAAACATTTTCAAAATAACAACTTTTTTCGAAGGTGTTTGTGATAGTTAGATAAAGATTGGTACTAGGAAAGGATTAGTATAGTAAGGTAAGGATAGGTAGTCAGGGAAAGAATTTAGGATAGGTAGGTAGGTGGTCACATAGACAAAGTTATAATGATTACCGAAGAGACAGATTAAAGAAAGGATCATATAGTGTTACTACTTGTTTTGGTTTCGTTTCATTTCTGTAACTTTTGTGGATTTTTTTGTTTAGTTACATTTTGTTCCAAATACATCTTTCGGCAAATCCGGTTCGGTGAATTGGGTTTCGGTTTATTACTAGTTTTCAATAAATTTGGTTTCGGTTTAATTCGTTTTCAGTAAATGGGCAGGACAACACTGATTATTCAAATCGATACCATGTGTTACTCATACCAATACCATGTGTTACTCATACCAATACCATGTGTTACTCATATCAATACCATGTGTTACTCATATCAATACCATGTGTTACTCATACCAATACCATGTGTTACTCATATCAATACCATGTGTTACTCATATCAATACCATGTGTTACTCATACCAATACCATGTGTTACTCATACCAATACCATGTGTTACTCATATCAATACCATGTGTTACTCATATCAATACCATGTGTTACTCATATCAATACCATGTGTTACTCATACCAATACCATGTGTTACTCATACCAATACCATGGTTTATACCATATTACATGGAATACATGTGTAACATACGATGTTTGAAGAGATTTAATTTGATGTTGCCGAAATGAAATTGTATACTAAAAATATTAGTAAACATGCATTTACATTATTTTGCGGAACTCATGGAAATTAATTAAATAAATAATTGTAAAATGAATGTAAATATTTTATGATTTAAGTCCATGGTGTAAACCGGTTGAATTTTGACAGGATTAAAATCCCTGGTTAGTAGAGACAATGGGAAGGAAAAACCTATTGTCCAAATAGGATACATAAATTGTAATCTTGTGACCGCACACACAGGTAGACCAAACGGCAGCGGTATAAATAAGGAAGCTGGTGTCCCAAAGCCACAGTACAGCAAGAAGAACCATATCGACAATTCGACGACATCAACGCTCCGGAGTAAATGAACTAAAAGTATTAAAACTCAATCATAGTCAGAATAGGTGAGTAAATTATTTTAATATTTTCATTTATACGAATATACTACAATGAACAAACAGTGATATTTAGATTTTTCAAACAAACTTTCAAAGGTATTCTCTGACATTCATTCATTCTCTCCGTGTTTGTATCATAACTGAGTGTTTAGGTAGCATTAATTTATTCTTATAAAAACCTTAATTCATGCTAAATTTAATGAACAATCTAATACCCATCTTCTCCAATTTCTTACAAAATCAGGTCATAATTACCTAACTTGTTTTTAAGTTTTATTTAACGGCACCGGCAACTTTATTTGTGAGATTATGAAGTAGATGTGATAGATACTATTATTCATAGTTTAAAACTTTACAAAAGTTTCTAGTTCATTTGAACTGGACAATTATTTTTTTTGTTTATTGTGCCAGTATTTATAAAATGACAACAGAAAATGTCCTAAATAACTCCTATAGATATTAGGTAGGTATCTACAGCTATGTCGAATTAGAATTCTCCAAGATTAAGTAAATGAATGAGTAAAGTAAATAAATAAAAGAAAAGTAAATAAATATGTATAATGTAAAAGAACAAACGTTAAAGAAGATTAGGACACCGGTCACTAGAGACAATAGAAAGGAAGAATCCATTGTCGAAATAGGATATCTATTTAGATTGAATCCTGTGACCACGCACAAGTAGGCCTAAAGCCAGGTTTCTACTGAGGCAACACAGGCAGCATGTAGCATGCTAATTCACTCTCTTTCAACAAGAATGTAGCATACGGCATGCAGCAAGGCAACACCTTCATTGCTTGTAGCATGCTGCATGCTCTGATGCCTGTTGCTTGATGCCTGTTGCTTGCTGCCTGTTGCTTGATGCCTGTTGCTTGCTGCAAGACCAATTCAATCAGTTCAACAAAAACGAAACCATATTCCAAACTTTGAGCGCAAATGCGATCAACTGAAACATGGAATAGATGTTTCAGATAAATACTCATGTGAAGAATGAATAAATATCATCAGATGAATAAGAGATTTTCATTTGTACCAGGCCTTTTATTTGTTTGATATTTAATGTTATAATTTAAATGTATTACGTATTAACAATATAAATTTTTTGGCATAATGAATTTAACATATTTTTATTTATAAGAGTTTTCTCTATATAATTATATAGATGTTTAAAAACTTAGAGAGATTTAATGAAATGATTCATCTAATTATTTAAATAATTCTGTGTTATTTATACTCCACATTGTGACTATACTTATATGATATAACATAATGTCATTGATCATTTTCTAATCTGAATTTGTATACAAAGAAAATGTGACATTGTTTGGCATAACTAATGTATTATTTATTCATCAATACTATGAAAATTTCCCTTCGTTGCCGGCAATAAAAATCCTTCCCATCAGCGGTGGGAAGCCGTTAAACGCTTAGCAACAAGCTAAATCTTGCTGCATGCGGCAGGGAACAGAGCAACCTGTAACCACATGCAGCATGCTACGCGTTGCCTTCTGTTGAACTGGTTGAATCACATTTTGCCCGTGCTGCAATGTAGCATACTGCGTGTTGCCAAAATGTTGCCTCAGTGGAAACCCGGCTTAACGACAACCGTATAAAAGTCCGAGTAGATCTCCTCAACCGCAGTGCATCACTAACAGTCATAGCGATAACTACTCTCCGTCCTCGGAACATGTAAGTGTCTACCAGTAGTTGGGTATATGAGGAGGCCAAGAAAATAGGGATTTCGGACAATCTTTAAATTATATTTTTATAATAAGTTGATGCGTTATGAAATAACATAGCAGGCCAATTCTGAATATTTTTGATTATTCCCGAGCCATTTGAAATTTAATAAAAAGTGATGTAAAATATTCCTGTCTTTTTATGTTATGGAAGAAATAAAATTAGTTAGTAAATGAATTTTGACGAAATATATTTTGACCCGAGATTGAAGTTTTGAAACGTGATTGAATTATTGACCTGATGATACCATTTCTTTTCGACGTGGGATCTTAGCACATTTCTTACTGCAGTCTCATATCTTTCCTCATATAACATACAGAATATTTTACAGGTGGGTATAACATTCACGACTGCTGAAATAATTTTGCACATCATATCATGTATATAGATTACATAAGTTCAAACGATTCAGATCTCATCATTGGTTTCGGACTTTATAAATTCAATAATATCCCATGCAATCCGCTTTGTTCCGTTTTGAACATATAACATGTCTCAAATATTGAACTGATGGTCTATTAATCAGTCATTAGTGTTTTTAACAATTTCTGGCACAGTACTCGTAATCATGTTCTTGATGGACACCAGACCTTTCTAAGGATTCTAGAAATGTCCGGTTTCAAAAATTTGGTCTCGTTTTATAACGATTTTATTAGAGAACAATAATAGAAAAGTTTAAATTATGAATACTAAAATGTGTAGTGTATTTATTTAAAGCGGATAACATCATTACACGTTGTACACGATGTAAAATGATACGTAACATTAGTAATTTTGACATGTTTTGACATTTATTAAACATGAGATTTGAGCGGTAAATTCAGTCTCGGAATTTTCGGTCAGAGGTTAAAATATAAACTTGTCAGTTAGATGTATCGTGGGCGTACCGACACCCCCCCCCCTCCCCTCACCCCAGCCAAATCTTGAAATAATCATGAAGTGCGCAGTACAACAAACTAGCCGATACAAAATCATACAACATACTAAATAACAGCCATTTACGATGAAAGGCCATTATCATTCCAATTTTCCACAGAAAATTACGGCCACCTTTTCTAAGTGTTGACCACCATACAGTCTCTAGCGGTGCCTATATTCGAACAATTTGAAAGGGTGGGGGCAACTGTAAACATTGTTATACCGGTCTGATTTTTTGGCAAAGACATCAAAATACGTTCTTCTCGAGCTATCTTCCTATTCTAAATGACAATAAAACACAGCTTATGATTTCATTTGCAAACGGATTTTAAAATAATGAAAATCTTACTTTTCTGAAATTTGGCTAAAATTTCATAAAAACATACTTCTATATGTCATCAATATTATTGTATCAAGTAAGCAATGTGTTTATTAATTACTTATAATAATTATTATAACAAAGTTAAATAAACTTTTAATTCTTTATTTATATGAACGAATATAATATTGAAGAACCATTTATTTACATTTTGAAATTAGATTTTCACGTCAATAAAGTTTCAACATTTTGAAACGTGGCTTAAAAATTTGTTCATTTTTATATGAATAAATATATTCTGCTGAAAAAAAAACATACATTTTATCTTGATTGGTTTGACAGAAATAAACGATACTGTAAATAACATCAATTGTTTATGTAAGCACAGTAAATAATTTTCAAGTAGGTATCTATATATATACATATTGTTATAAGATTTTTAATGAACTCTTTTTGTTTCAGATAATCAAAACCGCTGAAACTACAAGCTGCTCTTTCAAAAACGCTGAAACTGAAAGATACAACGGGTTCAAAGACACGTCAAGACATACCCAGTCTAAAACATATTTAACCGATAAACAACCAGTATAACTCTTCGACAAACGAACGCTAAGTACCCAATTAACAATGTGTCCAGAGAAAGAAAAATCCCTCCGTAATCTCTATCAAGAAGCAAATGATTTAGTTTTTCAATTCCAAAAAGACCACATACAATTGATTCAATCGTTTGGAGATAGACGCCCCGAACATGGAAGTTACTTTTTACTTTTGAAGAGGTTGTACGACATGCGTAGAAAAAGCATGGAAAAAAACAATACTGAAGTAGATATAACGAAAAAACATGAATTCGTAAAATATTCTTTGGATTTGTGCTACAATACATTCCAAAACCTCTATGGCTTGCGACCACGTATCACAAAAACTAAATTTACTTTCGAAAACAAGTACAGATTATTTTTGATCCATTATAGAATGGTAGACTCAGATTTGGATAAGTACGCACAGTGTGATATTCTCGCTGACAAATGCGTGAAAGGTTCTGAGGAACCGATACGCTTGCGCACCAACAAAAGGTTTCTTCGTCAGTCTAATTCCGTTGCGATTTCGAGACAGAAATCCTTGGAATCAGTAGAGGGTAACAGATCTTCTTCTAGAGAACAAGCTGTGATGAGGAACAGAATGGGACTAGCAACCACCCCTATTGAAGAACAAATGTCCTGTATGACTTTAGTAGAAGGTAGCAGTTCTTCTTCTGGAAATGAAGCAGCGAGGACAAACGGAACACCATCAGCAACCATCACAATTGAAAAGAAAATGTCCTCCATGACATTAGTAGAGGGTAGCAGTTCTTCTTCAGGAAACCAAGCAGCGAGGGCAAACAGAGTGTCATCACAAACTTCTCCCGTTGACAAACATATTTAATCGATGATATGTTACTACAATCAGTAATCATTTCTATAGTTTATTCAGACTGTTCAATCGATGCTTATTCTTCAGAATTGGTCTATGTGTATACATGTTAAATTAGTTTCTATTTTGAGTGTATTCATAAAGCAATATCTGTGTTTATAAATTAAACTATTGATATTTATAATTTTGTATTCCTTTGATTCATGTATAATATTGATGTGCTGTGTTTCGATCTTTCCATATTTGCCATTTTTAAAAAAATTGCAATGTTTGAGGCTTTCCAAGAACGTCAGAATCAGTTTTTCTGACATCTTATCTCTTTCGCTAGCGACGGCGATAAAACGTGGGGAACAGGGATCTCTGAGTTTGGATCAACGTCTAATCATCGCATATTGCACAGGGTCCCAAATCTTATAGGACGTCTAGTTGTGAAGGCAATCCCACTTCGTGAGACGTCGGATATACCGCGTGGGTTCTCCGTTGGAGTTTCCGCGAGAGATCTCGTCAGAGCTCCTACGTGAAATTTCAGAGGGAGAGCTCTCAGTTATGAACATATTCTGGGTCTTAAATAATTAGTTGACTCTTTTCAAAACTTATATATAACATTATTCATTATTATAATAGGTGTTTAAAAGTTGTTATTATCCACAACTAGGGCGGCAAACTATAAAAATCCTAAATGGTAAAATAAAACAAAAAGGTCTACCTAAAGAGAGCCTCAGGACAGGCAAAAACATCTATTTATTTTATTTAACACAGAAGGTTTGACAAAATGATGCATAAAAGGAATAATTAGATTACTATAAATAATAATAATTATGGTTTATATAATAAATATTATGGTTTATATAATAAATATTATGGTTTATATAATAAATATTATGGTTTATATAATAAATATTATGGTTTATATAATAAATATTATGGTTTATATAATAAATATTATGGTTTATATAATAAATATTATGGTTTATATAATAAATATAAACCATACTAAGAGAACAGTCCGTCTGTCTGTCACAAGCCTTTGATAATTCTAAAGGATAAACAAATAACTTGTAGCTATGGCTACGGATCAAACTAATATTCATAATTTAACAAAAATCATCCATCAGATTTACACTATTTGCCTCAGACAGAAATCCATAATTGCTGGGAAAATTTTTGTATTAAACCCGACTGAAAGCTCAAAAATATTCACTTTTGACCATTGCCGATAGTTTGACATAAAGTTTGAATAATTTGATGACCTAGTCACCTGAGTCAAGAGCTATGAGGGAAATTATGTTTGAATAACCGGCTGGTGAGCAGGGTAGGAAGTGACGTCATCTGATATTGATAAATGCAAATTGTAGCGTTCTTAAGATTTACATGATTATTCTGAATCTATAGGCTTTGTGAGGGAAATAAGAGTATTTAGTGCTTACAAATATTTTACAACTCGTACGGTATTGGTGAAAATCAAGGTCAGTTTCAATTATTGTGAATACTGTTCGAGTTCTAAAACATTGACAAGCACTAAATATAACCATATTTCCTCACAAAGCCTTCAAAATCATCATATAAAATTTTTGAGAATGCTCCAATTCGCATTTATTTATAATCTTGGTTCACCACTTTGTTTTATCATAATTCTCTGCCGAAATTAAATTAGTAACCTAACCTAACCGAATTAACAAGCTCTGAATATTTAGGTAGGTAAGTACCTACCTAATAATTTAACTTCATATTTAGTTACCTACCTAACTAGTACCTGCCAAAGAAATAACTAACCTAGGTCGTTGGTAACTAGCTAACAAACATAGGTAATTACTAGTTGGTAACTACCTAACTGATCTAGAAAGTTAGTAACTAACTAACTAACTTAGGTAGTCAGTAAATAACTAACTAACCTACAGGGGATATTGCCACTGTATCTACAGGGGATATTGCCACTGTACCTACAAGGGATATTGCCACTGTACTTACAGGGGATATTGCCACTGTACCTAGAGGGGATATTGCCACTGTATCTAGAGGGGATATTGCCACTGTATCTACAGGGGATATTGCCACTGTATCTACAGGGGATATTGCCACTGTATCTACAGGTGATATTGCCACTGTATCTACAGGGGATATTGCCACTGTATCTACAGGAGATATTGCCACTGTATCTACAGGAGATATTGCCACTGTACTTACAGGGGATATTGCCACTGTATCTACAGGGGATATTGCCACTGTACCTACAGGGGATATTGCCACTGTACCTACAAGGGATATTGCCACTGTACTTACAGGGGATATTGCCACTGTACCTACAAGGGATATTGCCACTGTATCTAGAGGGGATATTGCCACTGTATCTACAGGGGATATTGCCACTGTATCTACAGGGGATATTGCCACTGTATCTACAGGGGATATTGCCACTGTATCTACAGGGGATATTGCCACTGTACTTACAGGGGATACTGCCACTGTATCTACAGGGGATATTGCCACTGTACCTACAGGGGATATTGCCACTGTATCTACAGGGGATATTGCCACTGTACTTTCAGGGATATTGCCATTATAGGTTCACTTTAATATTATTAATAATAAAGGGGATAATGCCATTTTATTCGGAAGATATTGTGCCATTTTCTGCTGTTACAATAAGAAACATTGCCTCCTTTTATTGCTAGAATTTCATCGCAATACTGGAAGTCCAATTCTAAAATATGTTCGGTTCGGGAGTTGAAAATTGGAAAAGATAATACGGAACTGGCGGCAATGGAATTTACCAATTTATTATAAAGATTTTGTTGAAGAGCCAGGATTGAATTCTCGATAAAGGAATCGAATGTTCAACTTTTTTATCCCTTTATAGTTTCAGTGGTTACGTTTAGTCACTTGAACACATTCTGAAACTTGTTTGCTAAACGAAAGAGCGTTGAAATAACTTAATGATTCTAAATATAGTTTCACTTTTTCTTTTTTAAAAAGATATGTCGATAGTAAATTCTTCAAATTATTTGAACCAAACTTAAAACTAGGATATAGATTAGCTGTTGTTTCCTCTTAATCTTATTTGGCCCCACCATAACTTTCTCTCTCAGTCTTCTATGGTCCCACCATAACTTTCACTCTTAATCTTATTTGGTCCCACCATAACTTTCTCTCTCAGTTTTCTATGGCTCTACCATAACTTTCCTCTACAGTAACTTTCCTCTACCGTAACTTTCCTTATATAATTTCCTTTAGAAATAAATGTATCTAAAATCTAAAAGTACTTTTGAACCATTCATGATAACTCTTTCGCTAATTCAATGTTCTTCCTGTTGTAACAGACTGCAATCTTCCAGAGCGCCATTAAAGAGTTTTATTGCCAACCTCTCCTCACTTGCCTGTAATTGATGATCTGTGGGGCTTTCGAACAGTCGAATGGTAGTATAGAGTACTTATCACGTGATGAATACTCTAAAACTTGAGTGCTTGTAGCTATTATTGTCAGTTATGATTAGGGTTGTGACAATATGCTTTTAAAATCATAGATCTTGGGAATATCATAGACGAAATGAAATGGTATCGAATTCTATATAAAGCTGGTGTATAACGATTTAATATTCATTAATTTTCTCCGTCTGAAATATCTTCTTGATCTATGATTTTAAAAGCATATTGTCACAACCCTACTCATGATGTGTAGGGAAAGATTTTTAACTTAAGCGGGAACTTTGATGATTTTGGGGTTTTAACCCTTTATGTAGTTTGTGAGTTTTTTGAGATATTTTCCATAAACGGTAGGATAAACTCTTTCATATAATAGAGCAAGTGTGCACCCTTACATTAGTCAAGTACAGTGGTGATTTTTTGTTCAATATGCTTTATTTACCCATGTAAAGCTGATCTTGGACCTGTGTGGACATGATTGTAATATCACTGAAATTAAGTATTATGATGAAAAGATATTCCCAATAATGTAGATCGAATAAGTCATCTCAAAAATACCAAAGCAATTTAATGGTCGAAAAAACGTTCGTTTGAAATACTGCAACTGGCACTCTGAAGATAAATGTTTAGAAAGGCGGAATATACTGAAAAAAAAAATATATATATATCAAGTGCTAACATTCCTTATAGTTTTGGAATTTTTGAATCGAAAATTTTATTCAGAGAACAAACTTCAAATTCCCAGAGAGAAAGTTATGGTGGGACCATAGAAGATTGAGAGGGAAAGTTATGGTGGGACTATAGAAGACTGAGAGAGAAAGTTATGGTGGGGCCATAGAAGATTGAGAGAGAAAGTTATGGTGGGACTATAGAAGACCGAGAGAGAAATCTATGGTGGGGCCATAGAAGATTGACAGAGAAAGTTATGGTGGGGTCACAGAAGATCAAGCAGGGTACCATCTCGCTAGCCAAAAATTTCAATCTATGATTTCTCCACCAGACCAATTTACATCTGACACTTCACAGTCAGTGTGTTAAAATAAAAGACTTTAGTTACGCAGATTAATCCTCACATTAATTCATCATTGGTGGAAATTATGAATCATTTAAAATTCCTCTGCCAATCTAAATCGGCTTAAAGGATTATCGTCTGTTTGCTTTGAAGACTGACTTAATTTCATCCCAGTGATAGATTTGTAGCAAATAGTATCAGTGGTAATATTGATAGGGCAAGTTACGAGTTATCGGACGGTTCCACATTTACGATCATGAAAGAAAAAAATATGTAATCATTTTAATTGAATAATCATTATTATATACTTTTTCTTATAGGATCGGAAATGTGGAACTGTACAATAACTTGGAACTTGCCCAAGCGTAATAAATTATTACTGTACATTGTAAGTTTAATGTATCTTACGTGTTGTGTATGGGTCTAGGTCAATTGATCCCCGGTTTTTCGATTAGTATATACATATGCTTTCAAATTTTCTGACTAGTTGTAAATGTAAATTATTTGTAAATAAAAATAATTAATTTGTTGCAATAATAAGTTCTAGCTGTTTGAATTCTGTTATTTTTTTCATAATATAAACAATTTATTATATAAAATATAGTAGATATCAAATTGTTTCACAGGTTTTATTTATTATTTAAATAGTGAATGGCAATTTTTATATAGAAATAAAAAACCTGATAAACTATTGTATGCTAAATATATGACTGGGAATCAAATGACCGTGGATCAAATGACTGGGGATCAAATGACCGGGAACCAATTGACCGTGGATCAAATGGTATGGGGATCAATTGTCGGCCCCCGTTAAAAGATTTGTTTTAATTCTAATCATTGGATTACAAATGTGGATTCTAACCCTTCAGGGAATACTGATTTATTCCTAAAGGAAGTTTTACATAGAAAAAATTATGAATTTACTTTCGACATACCAGTGTAAAAAGAAAAGAGATATAAATTAACCCTTCTTCATTCAACAAACTGGCTCACAAAATTAGTTTAGGTGATGAAATATCACCGCTAGAATTATAAAGGGCTAAATAAGTAGGAAATTCGATTCATTTATCAAGAATTCAATCCTGATTTTTCGACAAAAATTCTATCACAAAATTATATAAAATTCATTGTCGTCCGTTCTAATGTTTTATTCATAATTTATAGATTATAAAATAAGTTATGATGGGGCAATGGAAGATAAAATGGAGGTTATCTTCTATGGCCCACCATAAAAGCAACTGTGTTTCATAAAAACGTACAACATCATTCATCTATATTTTACAACTAATTACACTATGTGTAAATATGTCTCCTTGGTATATCAAATGAATTATGTGTTTGTCAGAGGTAATTAACGATAATAATAACAAAAGTTAATGATAGGGTAAGTTCCGAATTATCGGTCAGTACTACATCTTCGGACATATAAAAAAACAATATGAAAATTAATATTGCACAGTGCTATCTAATACTTCTGCAAACCCGGGTTTGCAGAAGTATTAGATAGCACTGTGTAATAATAACAATTTTAATATTGTTTTTTCTTATATGACCGAAGATGTAGCACTGACCGATAATTCGTAACTTACCCTAATAGGTAATTATTACTCCAATTTATTATAATTTAACATACATTTTGATAGCTTTATTTCATGTAAATTATAATAATTTAATTGTTAAACTTCCAATTTATTGGCATATTATAATAATCATTAAATTAGTTATCATTATTATTGAGTTAAATCGTTTAGTGTACTTTGTTAGATTATAAATTGCATCTTTTTTCTTTATTTTGAGATTAAAATGTAAAGTAATATAAGAATTATTATTGCTAATGTTAACAAGCATTAATAGAGTTCGATAAAACGTAGCAATTAAAATCACATTGAAGCCAAAAAGTGAATAGATTCATTTAAAATATATTTTAAATGAAATAACTTTAAAAAATTTTAAACCAATTTAAAAAAATTAAATCAATTAAAAAAAAATAAAACTTATCCGTATACCAAAATCGATAATTCCATCCTTTTCAGCGAATAATATTAATTGAACTCCAAAGAATACGAACCAACTCTTAAAAAGTTCCAACACTAAATCTAAGGATTGGAATCAAACCTAATCGTTTCTGTGTAGAGACATCCAGTAGTACGATATTACTTTCATTTAAATCATACATTAAATAACAAAACCTCTACAACTCATTAATAAACAATAGTAATCTCCGACTAAATATTAATTAACATTAATTATTTATCAAGTTCTATTGTATATATTTTCATTAAAATAATTTAAAATTAATATGGATTTATGTAGTGTATCTGAAATGTCCACTTAAAATAAATTTGACACAGTTTGAGTTGATAAAATATCTGAGAAACTTTAATCCACTTGTGAATTCCCCCTAAAAATCAACTAAACTATGAACTCAAATCTCTACCCTTCATCCCCTTCAATATCTCCCCCTCCTCCCTTCAATAGTCCCTCTCCCTCCCCTCAATACCTTTTGTAATTAGTTAAAAAGTGGCTAACTTTGTCCCACTCAGTTGGTGGTGAGAAGTTCGTCCTTCCTTCTGAGCTTTCTCTTCTTCAGCTGTCAAATATGTGACCGCAAAAACCGAACTTTAACCACCAAGTTAAAGTTCAACTCGAACTTAGTTTGCACTGAATAATTATTAGAGGAAGAATATTATATTGGGCTATACACAGAGATTGCTAAAAGTATAGTGATAATTGCGAGGAAAATATTATATTGGGCTATACACAGAGATTGATAAAATGTATAGTGATAATTGCAAGTAGAATATTATATTAAGTTATACACAGAGATTGTTAAATGTATAGTGAACAATTACAGGGAGGATATTATATTATGTTATACACAGAGATTGTTAAAAAGTACAGACAAGTAATGTTGAAGAAATTGTATCAGAAAGGATTTTATTTTTCATATATAAAAAAAAAGCTTTACGTATTGAAATTTTTGTAGATATTTTAAAATGTGTCTTTGAAAATGATAGAAAATAATAAAACTGTGATTTGAAAAATTAGAACAATGAGAAGACTCTTTTCTCTGATTGTACATCATCACAGTGACTCTTTACTCTGATACTACATCATCACAGTGACTCTTTACTCTGATAGTACATCATCACAGTGACTCTTTTCTCTGATAGTACATCATCACAGTGACTCTTTTCTCTGATAGTACATCATCACAGTGACTCTTTTCTCTGATAGTACATCATCACAGTGACTCTTTACTCTGATAGTACATCATCACAGTGACTCTTTACTCTGATAGTACATCATCACAGTGACTCTTTTCTCTGATAGTACATCATCACAGTGACTCTTTACTCTGATAGTACATCATCACAGTGACTCTTTTCTCTGATAGTACATCATCACAGTGACTCTTTTCTCTGATAGTACATCATTACAATGGATTTTTCTCTGATAGTACATATGTAAATAAATAATATTAATTAAAAAATTAAAGCAGGGAAATCGAATAATAACCCTGAACAATAGAACTTGTAGGTTTTCTTTGAAATGATTTAAACGAAAGATAATTTGTTGTAAAAGGTTACAAAAAGGCTTCCAATTTTCTTTCCGATTTATAATAAAAGTTATGGATAGCAACGCAATTGGAGTCTGCAAGAATATACAAATAGTATTCCACTAGGGATGAGCTCTTGCAGTGAAGAATATTAATACAATATCTATTTACAGTCAATACAAACAATATTCCACTAGGGATGAACTCTTACGGTGAAGAACATTCATACAATATCTATTAACAGCCAATACAAATAATATTCCACTAGGGATGAGCTCTTACGATGAAGAACATTCATATAATATCTATTTACAGTCAATACAAACAATATTCCACTAGGGATGAACTCTTACGGTGAAGAACATTCATACAATATCTATTTACAGTCAATACAAATAATATTCCACTAGAGATGAACTCTTACGATGAAGAACATTCATATAATATCTATTTACAGTCAATACAAACAATATTCCACTAGGGATGAACTCTTACGGTGAAGAACATTCATACAATATCTATTTACAGTCAATACAAACAATATTCCACTAGGGATGAACTCTTACGATGAAGAACATTCATACAATATCTATTTACAGTCAATACAAATAATATTCCACTAGAGATGAACTCTTACGATGAAGAACATTCATATAATATCTATTTACAGTCAATACAAATAATATTCCACTAGAGATGAACTCTTACGATGAAGAACATTCATACAATATCTATTTACAGTCAATAGACTCAATACAAATAATATTCCTCTGGGGATGATCTCTTCAGGTGATGAAAGTTACCATCGAAATGTTCCACATTCAATTTTTCCTTAAAAAATCTTTATGGAAGATGGAGTCCGTGCCATTGTTCAAGAACTGTCGGCAAGCGGCAGGTGAGAAGTTTCCAAACAGGTGAATTGGCACAGGTTCAGATATGAACATCGAGTGGCCACCAAGATTACCTGCTCTTAAGGCCGTACACACGTAGGGTTTTTTAAGTCTTTCCACCAGACTTTTTGCTAAGCTCCTCCTACTTCTTCCACGAGAATATAAAGAAGAAAAACGATAGAATTATTATTTATATCAGTTGGTATCCATGATACCTGCAGGTATCATGGATACCAACTATAATCAATAATAATTATATCGTTTTTTCTTATATTCTCGTGGAAGAAGTAGGAGGAGCTTAGCAAAAAGTCTGGTAGAAAGACTTAAAAAACCTTACGTGTGTACGGCCCTTTGCAACTTGTATTTTCTTTCTATGGGGGTTCATCAAGAGTAGAGTGTATCACATCCAACCCAGGGATATCGATGAGCTAAAAAAAAAAATCTGACTAGCATTTGCTGAAGTTATCTTGGATAGGTTTCATAATACTGAAATTTTATTCAAAATTCATCTAAATGAAACAATGGCAGATAATCTGAACTATAATACATATTAAGTAAAATATAAACCGAAATAATAAAATTCTAAAGATTGTTTTAGAATTCAATTTGAACCAATATTATGAAAATTATTGAAAGTTTAAAAATTGTAACACTACGATTATACACCCAATAGATATTCTCTGCAATAATGATGTATAAATAATTAGTGTAATATCTACTTCATTAACAGGATGGACATGGTTGCTCTGTTCAGCTAATGAAAGGAAGGAATATTTGCTCTATAGTTTCCCCATATTGAAACAGTCAATTGAATACTCTTTTCTGTGTTGATTACTGGTGAAAATGGTACCTATTTAGAGGGAAAGGGTAATTTAGAAATGGTACAGGTATAATTTACAAATTTTATTAATTTACTATTATGTTTAAACGAAATTATTATAATTATTAGACTTGTTAAAAAAGAGAAAAAGATTTAATACTTATTATTTAATTTTAAATTAGTATTTCTTATATGACCGAAGATGTGGAGCAAACCAATAATTCATAATTCACCCTAAATAATAAATAATTATAAATAGGTATTTATCTGTATTTCATTATTTTGATTATTAACTGAATGTGATAGTAAATAGTAACATTAATATCTCTTAACATTATATTCTGAATTGTAAACTAACAACATTTGCCAACTATATTCCTGTTACTATATTCCTGTAACTATATTCCTGTTACTATATTCCTGTTACTATATTCCTGTAACTATATTCCTGTTACTATATTCCTGTAACTATATTCCTGTTACTATATTCCTGTTACTATATTCCTGTAACTATATTCCTGTAACTATATTCCTGTTACTATATTCCTGTTACTATATTCCTGTAACTATATTCCTGTTACTATATTCCTGTTACTATATTCCTGTAACTATATTCCTGTTACTATATTCCTGTTACTATATTCCTGTAACTATATTCCTGTTACTATATTCCTGTTACTATATTCCTGTAACTATATTCCTGTTACTATATTCCTGTAACTATATTCCTGTTATTATATTCCTGTTACTATATTCCTGTAACTATATTCCTGTAACTATATTCCTGTAACTATACTCCTGTAACTATATTCCTGTAACTATATTCCTGTAACTATATTCCTGTAACTATATTCCTGTAACTTGCTATCTAACCTGAACGAAACTGACTGAACAATGAATTATTCAAGAGTTACATTAAATAGTTAAAATGTCATCAATACTTTCCTACACTCTGATCGCATCACAGTGCTAGCACAATAAATGTAGAAATAAATAAGAATATTATTTGTAGAGCGAGGAAAAAGTCCTAAAATAAATCTAACTGCAAAATCAAGGAACACAACTAGACATTGGATCGAACGTTTGATCGAACTCACTAAAACAAAAAAGTACAACTAGAACAACTTAAAAGCGAACATAACTACACAGCTAATTATACATAACTACACAGCTAACTATACATAACTACACAGCTAACTATACATAACTACACAGCTAACTATACACAACTACACAGCTAACTATACATAACTACACAGCTAACTATACATAACTACACAGCTAACTATACATAACTACACAGCTAACTATACACAACTACACAGCTAACTATACATAACTACACAGCTAACTATACATAACTACACAGCTAACTATACATAACTACACAGCTAACTATACACAACTACACAGCTAACTATACATAACTACACAGCTAACTATACATAACTACACAGCTAACTATACACAACTACACAGCTAACTATACATAACTACACAGCTAACTATACATAACTACACAGCTAAGTATACATAACTACACAGCTAACTATACATAACTACACAGCTTATACACAGCAATTCTTTATATAAATAACACAGACAGTTTCAAGCAGTGTCTGGCAACTTTTAACATAATTTATGTTATTCGAATAGAGTTACTGTAAGTACTGCAGTAAGTAATTACAGTACTAGAGGAAGTAAGTAAGTTTGGTTCTTTTAGATTAACAGAATTCAAACTCAATGTCAACTGCCTGAGGGTGACATTTAAGACATTTCGATGTAAGAACAAGAGTGAAGGTATTATATTTAAGGTAAGTTACGAATTATCGGTCAGTTCCACATCTTCGATCAATAAGAAAAAGCTATATAATAATTATTATTTAACTTTATTTGTATCCATGATACCTGCAAGTATTATGGATACAAATAAAGATAAAAGTTAAATAACAATTATTATATTATTTTTTCTTATATGACCGAAGATGTGAAACCGACCGATAATTCGTAACTTACCCTATGTCCATTAGTTACCCATTGATTTTGGTTGTCATTCATTTCCGATACGACAGTCACGTGTTGAAATCTCGTAAGCGCTTCTTAAACTTTGATTAATTAAAAACAGCAGAAAGTAGATTAAAATTCTACCACTTAAAGTAAACAGAATAGGAAAGCGCTATTATCAGAAAATGTACGTAAAGCTGCTTCGCAAAGAATATTAGCATTAGCAGATTATATAATACATACGTCTAAGACTTCGGGTCATGTAAGCCTTAAATCAGGGTAACATCTTCTAATACGTATTTTAAACGGTTTCTTTAAAATACTATCGTATTTCTTAATGATTTTTTAAATTGAAGAAGAATTATAATTTAAAAATATTCTTCTAAATATAAATAAATTCAATAACCTTTAATTAATAAATACATTATTGAGCTAAGATATGGATTAAACATAACCATAGGAAACTACTAGTGAAATGCGGGGTGGCCCACCAAGTGTGGAGAGATATCAGTTGAGAATTTCAAGTTATATGATAGGCTGAAAACTAAAGAATAAATGAAAGAAAAATGCGTTATGTTCTATAACAGACAAGAGTTATTCAAGTTATTCTTGTTCTAAGCCTGCGGAGACGACGTATCATCCGATCACATGTTGTACGTACATATCCCATCCAAGATTTGGTTAGCTTTTGATTCAGGATAACCACATTTGAATGGTAAGTACCGCATGGCATCACGGAGCAGAAAACATGCGTTAAACACGTTTGAAACTGTAACTCCAGATCCACCAAGTTGTCAATCTGACTGGCTATTTATATTAACAATAAAAAAAAAATCAAGTATAAACAATAATAATGCATGAGACACAACTGTTTGAGAAGTAAACAGCAGTTAAACTGACTGATTAGTATGTATAGCCTTAATGAGTTCAAAGTTGACTAAGCCTTATTGTACGTTGTATATTGTTCACTATGGATTATATTGTGGCAACAAAACTTTAACTATAGATTTGGTAAGAAAATAAAAATACATTTTTTTAAATAAACTATTAATAATATATGTAAAATGAATATAAAAAATAATTCACATCAAATTGAGGAATAAATAAATAGAAAATAACTAAAACTGTTAATTTTTATCCTAACTATATACTAAATCAATTAATAACGAATATAATTAACGGTAGGTACTGTCTACGGAAAGTCTTTAATTTTCTGTCATTAAAAATAAACCGAAAGTTGAGCTTTGAATTCGATTCAGGTTATGAAATATGAATATAGGCCTAAATTGTCTTACAAAGAGTATATCTAACTTAGGGTTGGTACTTTACCGGTAGTTGTACGGCGCTGGGAACATCTTACCTGAGAAAAAAGTAATTAGTATTAAAAGGTGATTAAAATGAAGGTAATTAGCATTAAAATTTAGTTAGTATTAAATTTAATTAATACAACTGCCAATACGACAAATGTATGAAACTATTTTAATGGTTGAAAATAATTGGGCTTGAATTGATAAAATAAATAATTTTAAAGGAATTGAAACGGGAATTATAGAGGAATTAAAAATGGGAATGATACAGTACACACTGGTAATGATACAGTACACACTGATAATGATACAGTACACACTGGTAATGATACAGTACACAGTGATAATGATCCAGTACACAGTGATAATGATACAGTACACACTGGTAATGATACAGTACACACTGGTAATGATACAGTACACAGTGATAATGATACAGTACACACTGATAATGATACAGTACACACTGGTAATGATACAGTACACACTGATAATGATACAGTACACACTGATAATGATACAGTACACAGTGATAATGATACAGTACACACTGATAATGATACAGTACACACTGATAATGATACAGTACACACTGATAATGATACAGTACACACTGGTAATGATACAGTACACAGTGATAATGATACAGTACACAGTGATAATGATACAGTACACAGTGATAATGATCCAGTACACAGTGATAATGATACAGTACACACTGATAATGATACAGTACACACTGATAATGATACAGTACACACTGATAATGATACAGTACACACTGGTAATGATACAGTACACAGTGATAATGATACAGTACACAGTGATAATGATACAGTACACACTGGTAATGATACAGTACACACTGATAATGATACAGTACACACTGGTAATGATACAGTACACACTGGTAATGATACAGTACACAGTGATAATGATACAGTACACAGTGATAATGATACAGTACACACTGATAATGATACAGTACACACTGATAATGATACAGTACACACTGATAATGATACAGTACACACTGGTAATGATACAGTACACACTGGTAATGATACAGTACACACTGGTAATGATACAGTACACACTGGTAATGATACAGTACACACTGGTAATGATACAGTACACACTGATAATGATACAGTACACACTGATAATGATACAGTACACACTGATAATGATACAGTACACACTGATAATGATACAGTACACACTGATAATGATACAGTACACAGTGATAACGATACAGTACACAGTGATAATGATACAGTACACACTGATAATGATACAGTACACACTGGTAATGATACAGTACACACTGATAATGATACAGTACACACTGATAATGATACAGTACACACTGATAATGATACAGTACACAGTGATAACGATACAGTACACACTGATAATGATACAGTACACACTGATAATGATACAGTACACACTGGTAATGATACAGTACACACTGGTAATGATACAGTACACACTGATAATGATACAGTACACACTGATAATGATACAGTACACACTGATAATGATACAGTACACAGTGATAACGATACAGTACACACTGATAATGATACAGTACACACTGATAATGATACAGTACACACTGGTAATGATACAGTACACACTGATAATGATACAGTACACACTGATAATGATACAGTACACACTGATAATGATACAGTACACACTGATAATGATACAGTACACAGTGATAACGATACAGTACACACTGATAATGATACAGTACACACTGATAATGATACAGTACACACTGATAATGATACATGATGTGTAGATATCCTTTTCTCAACATTCTAAAATTTCTCAATTAGCATTTGAGTTTTTGTTGTACCAATGTTAGGAAAGTTTAGGGTAAGTTACGAATTATCGGTCAGTTCCACATCTTCGGTCATATAAGAAAAACGACATTAATAATTATTAATAATAATTATATAATTTAAATTGGTATCTATGATACCTGCAGGTATCAAGGCTACCAATTATAATTATTATTATATAATAATTATATCATTTTTCTTATTTGACCGAAGATGTGGAACTGACCGATAATTCGTAACTTACCCTAGACTCTAACACTCGTTCACACTATACGGTAGTACTGCAAAATATTTTGAAAATAACTGAAATGAAAAAAAGATGACTGTATATGTATTATTACACAGATATTTCTCTCTTTTGTTCAAGCATTCATTTATTTCCTGGAAGTAAGACTAACTCATTTATTAGTAGAAACTTCAAAAAGAATGAAAAAGATATAACTTTGACGTAAATATAATACTTAATAGGTAATGTATTTAAAATGACTCTTGTATTATTTCTAAATAATCAAAATAGTTATTTATTATATAAGTAAACATTTAACTGAACATATATTATTAATTGTTTGAAATCAGGAATAATAAAACATTTATAAACTTCATTTCAGTATTAAATAACAAAATTTCTAAATAGGGTAAGTTCCGAATTATCGGTCAGTTCTGAATAATAATTATTATTATATTGTTTTTTCTTATATGACCGAAGATGTAGAACTGACCGATAATTCGTAACTTTCCCTACCTTAACTAAATTTATATCATCTTGATATATATTTTATATCTATAAATTTAATCATAACTCTCAATTAACACTGAATAATTTGAGAATCAATTACAATTATAAAAAAATATTGCAAAATGTGAGAAAAGTGATAATTCTTTTAACTTGTTTATTTCCCAATAAATGTGGTAAAATAAAACAGGATCTGTCTTGTTCCCTATAGAACTGTTAAATAATAGGTTTATAATACTGAGAATGAATAAAACCACAATGTTTATGGTAGAAGTATACAACTGTATACCTTATTTCGAGATAGAAAATATATAAAATATAGGAAGTTATAAAATATAGGAAGTTATAAAATATATATCAAGATAGAAAATCGTAAATTATTCCCGTTTATACGTGATGCAATAATTTATATAACAAAGGCAACAAGGACTTATTCCTGGGATATTAAAGGAATATCCCAGGATTAGATTCTTCCTGCCTGGGAAAATTATTATAAATTCAACCTTATGGAAAATAAAATAGAAAATAACTTAAATAGAAAATATAGAAAATAGAAAAATAATAATTATATAAAAATATTTAATTTTGTATTATTGAAAATATTATATATGGTTGTATAAGAATTTTAATCAAATATGTAAATTTATTGTCTCCCTTTCGTAAAAAATATAAATAAATGTGATAAAATTTAGTTTCATTAGTTTCACAAAAAATAGACGGAATTATAATCAAATAATTTTTAAAAATGTATTACATTCCATTATAATCGTATAAAAATGTAAATATTTCTTCTCCTGCCTTAATCAGTATACCTATTACATTTCTCAGAATTATGTTATTGCTTCCATGGAAACCCATGTATACCTCGCGGTTCATATTAATTACTATACAAACCGTATGTCAATCCTGTACACATACACATTTTTCTAATTCCTTCCTAGCGATAACCGCAATCTTTTCGGAAAAGATTGTATCCTGAAGGAACTCAACTGGCTGGTATAATATCCTTCATAATCCCTCAGGCCCCGCCTTCGAATGTCCCATGGTTTCGTACCTATAAATATACGAAACCCAACCGAAGAGCTTCATAGAACCTAGGGTTTCATACAGTAAACACCTACAGAATCTATAAGCTCAACTTCTAGAGTTCACAGGTTCAAAAATTCTAGTCTATTCACAAAAAGATTTTCTGTTTGATATCAACAAACTTATCTCCGTAAGTATTAAATTCATAGTTTTGAAAGTGGTAGGGAAGATTGACTTTAAATACGTATATCTATTCAAAAAAACTTTCTGATATTATTCGAAAATAGATTTTTTAAGTGTTCACATATAATATAAATCATTTATTTTAGTGTAACGTATCCGAACAGTGAATTGTATCACTAATTTTGAACATGAAGGATTGAATTATTATTCTTTTGGGTCTTCAGTACTAAATGATTGAGCTCAAACATTTACAACTACTTTTGTATTTTGAGATTTTCAAAACACGCATCAACTTTTTTCTTCTTTGCTCACCTACCTTCTAATATATTTTATAACAAATTAATATTATCATTTTATTACTAGGAAATTATAGTTTAATGTTCTACCTGCGTATTAAGAGAGCATCATATAAATATTCCTATATTTATTTGAAATTTATTAGAAATTTCATCACGATAGACCGATAGAGGTTGAAGGGAACCAACATGGTTATTTAATTATTACATCATTTGATAGCATTCGCTCTAAATATATTTTTTTATTTGCAGATAAAATGGATTTCCGACGAAGCGTTTCCGAAGAGGAGGCACCAGATTTTTCCCCTGACGAACCTATTGAAGAAAACGGAGCTAGTGTTGCAGAATCATCACATCCCGTCGAAGATGCCCAAGTGGAAGAAAATTTCAACGAAGAGACTGAAAACACCAACAGCGAGAGTGATTATGTCAGCAACAGCTTAATTACAATTAGTAACATCGACCGCGAACTTCAATATATATCAACTTACGTCACTAAAGAAGGTAATCATTCCGACTCTTCAGCAAACGACAGCAGCATTGAAGATAGTTCTTCACTCTACAGTGATGCTGATTCCAGCTCATCAACACTTGTTCCTAGTGATGAGTCACAGGGCACTGTAATTCAGAACGTTACCATCACCCTCTTAGAAAATATTGATGATGATCCTGAGCCCACGTCACCAAACGAATTTAATGAAGATAGGAACCAGTTAATGGAACCTATGTCCAAGAATGTTCCAACCAACACCATTAATCATGAAGCCATCAAAGAATGTGCCGAATCCACTAACGACAGTATGGATTCCGATAAGTCTTCAGAACACTGTAAATGCATTATTAGTGGTACGCTAAATCCAAAACCCGAAAAGATCCAAAAGTGTGCCAAGCACAAGGAAAATTTGGCGAGATTTTGGATCAAGTGGGCATTACAATATGGTCACTTTGAAAGAGTTAACGAGAATACAATTCTCTCGCATTTCATCAAGCACATTGCTACAATCCGCGAACGAAACTGCAATTGTGCAGTCAGTTCTGTGGAAATGAAAGATGCTGCTGAAACCGTTATCAATAGAGTTCTTTTCAACAATCCTTTGGACTGTGAGAAACACAAGAATATCTACGACATGGACGCATGGAGGAGAAGCGATTTTACGTCAAATGAACGAAGAGGCTGTTTATATTAATCTGTATCTCCAAAGTGACAATAGTCTTACACTTACATTTCTCGATTCATTTCTTTTTGGTCTTTAAGGCCCAAGTATTAGGAATAATTTTAGATTGCAGTTTCTGAGCATTTTAACAATATCTAATATTGATGTGTTTTTTTTACTCTGTGGACTCTTAGGCCCCTTCACACTTGCATTTCTCGACGCCGCCTTTAAAAAAATGCTCATGGCCAAAAGTTTAGCTGCAATTGATTTCAACGGAGCCCTTCACACTTGCGCATTTTTTTTACCAGCATTTTTTCTAACGCAAGTGTGAAGGGCTCCGTTAAAATCAATGGTAGCTATAGTCCATGAGCATTTTTTTAAAGGCGGCGTTGAGAAATGCAAGTGTGAAGGGGCCTTTATTGTATATAGAACAGGTTGATGACCATTTTCCAAAATGATCAATACTTTGTTAGACAGTAATTATTGATGTACCTTTCTGCATTCATTATCACTATTTTGTCAACAACTTATAATTGATCATGATTTCCAACCAAATAGTGTAATAAACAATACTGAAACTTCATTATATCCTTTTGTTTTATAACCTTCAATATAGATTTATTTGGTAATTGAACGAAAGTTAATTACTATTCTTACAATTTGACCAATGTAGTTTAAATTTTCGTACTGCATTAACGAAATGTACTTGACTGAAAATTACTAACCAAAGTATAATTTGAAATGAAATAACATCATTTATAATATATAAATGTACCTACGATATTATAAATATTTCCACTTACTGTGATCATGCTTTACAATTTTAGAAATTTAATTGGGAAAATAACCATTGCATTAAAAAATAGGATCACAAAAATCAAATCAATTTTCCCCAATCAGGTTAAATTTTTAAGCTATAGAAATCAGAGAAAAAAATAGAAAGTGCAATATTTTTTTTACCTAATTAAACAATACGGATAACATTTCACAAATCAGCAAAATACACTGAGAAAAGTCTAACATAATTATTTCACTATTATTAATATTATCTAAACCTTCTTAAAAAAAACATACAAAACAGTATTATTCATATTTAATACTAGAAAGAAATTTAATATGGAAAGCACTTTTCATTATTTTTCCAATAATAAATCCTACTTCAATAAGAATATATTCCATCTTTATTAAAGATGAAAGGTACAGAGACCACGCTAAACTTTCTAGAATTTCCCCTAAACATGTTCACCATCAGTCACTTGTGAGCCATTTAATAAACTATGGCAAAATTTGCCTAAATATGTTAGAAGGTGTCAAGACGCTAAGGAGCTACTTACAGCAAGGAAATAAAGCTTCGATATTCCACTTAAAAGAGGCCAATAGTAGACTTAAAAGAGGCCAATAGTAGACTTAAAAAAGAGGCCAAATTCGACGCAAGCAACGTTGCAGTGAATTCAGAAATAAAGTGACTAAAATGGCTTCAATATTCTCGAGGGGTAATATTCTTCAGTCTCGTTTTATAATGATTTTATTAAAAACAAGCAATAATAGAAAAAGTTGAAATTATAAATACTAATATCTGTAGTGTATATATTAAAAGTGGATAACATCATTAAATGTTGTAAAATTATTCGTAGCATTAGTAATTTTGCCATTTATTTAACATGAGATTTGAGCGGAAAATTCGGTCTCGAAATTTGATGTATAAGAAATTTATTATTATATCTAATATTCTAATTTAATGAAATAATATCTTTTGCTCATTTTTGCTTCCTCTAAAAGAATTCAATTTGATGGTTTTATTCGTTCACAAACTGTCTCTGAATTACAATAACTGTGTAATATCTTAGAATTTATCTGGTACTAAAAACCAAAGGCACATTCAGAAAAAAGAAACAGGCTAATAAATTTTACAGAGTTTAGATAAGTGATATTATTATCAAGAAAATCTATGATACAATCAATAAAAAGTGAGTAAATTATTTAACGAGACAGTTTAGTTTTTATTTATCTCAGCGATGTAAAAAACGCTCCAATTTCATTCATTACCAAAAACTAGACTGATGTACTTTAAAGAATGGGAAAAATATTCTAATTTATTATCATAGTTTCTAAGTAAAACTTTAACAGTAAAATTGACTATAGAGGAGTTCACTATAGAGGAGTTTACAATAGAGGAGTTCACTATAGAGGAGTCCACTACAGAGGAGTTCACTATAGAGGAGTTCACTACAGAGGAGTTCACTATAGAGGAGTTCACTACAGAGGAGTTCACTACAGAGGAGTTCACTATAGAGGAGTTCACTATAGAGGAGTTCACTAGAGAGGAGTTCACTGCAGAGGAGTTCACTATAGAGGAGTTCACTATAGAGGAGTTCACTATAGAGGAATTCACTATAGAGGAATTCACTATAGAGGAGTTCACTATAGAGGAGTTCACTACAGAGGAGTTCACTATAGAGGAGTTCACTACAGAGGAGTTCACTACAGAGGAGTTCACTATAGAGGAGTTCACTATAGAGGAGTTCACTAGAGAGGAGTTCACTGCAGAGGAGTTCACTATAGAGGAGTTCACTATAGAGGAGTTCACTACAGAGGAGTTCACTACAGAGGAGTTCACTATAGAGGAGTTCACTATAGAGGAGTTCACTATAGAGGAGTTAACTATAGAGGAATTCACTATAGAGGAATTCACCAATACAGTTTCCTATCGTTACTTCACACGTTATAATTATTAACTTCAGGAAGTCTATTCCATCTTCTTCATCACTAACTTCATTTTCAGTTGAATGAAGTTTAACAGTTTCCATGACATCATCTCGCAAAGTTTAAAGTTTTGTAAACATTTATCTAAAGTTTTGAATATCTTTTAGAGTCTCTACTGAAATTAATTCTTATCTTAGTATGAACGTAGAACTTTTTTAAAATTTAATGCCAATACTTTTCCTGAAAGGTGAAATTGATCATCACATTGATAACGTTTCCATGGATGTGATTAGGACTAAAAATAATATACATAAAAAAATATAAGCTTATAAAGAGAAATTGTTAAAACTTTTTTGAAAAAAAAAATGTACATATGAGACAAATAAAAATATAAAATATCCAATAAATATACAATAAAAATAAACATATTTTGAATATATAATAAAATATTAATTTTAATTAATTTGGAGGTTTAACGTCTGCTTCGGAACCAAAGGTTATATCGCTGACGTCAGAAGGAAATTAAGTTAAAGGGACTGGAAGAGGAAAATGAAGAGGTGATAGTATGTGAAGCCTAGAGTCTACCTAACACAAAATCTAAGACCTCGTAGTTGAAGAGCATAACCCTAGCGTTATCCTCTAAAACTGCAAATAGCGTTAAAAAAAATGATAAACATGGTACAACTGAAAAATGACAATACTTAATCCAAATTACAACAGTTCGGGACCCAATAGCCCCATTCTTCACAGACAGCTTCAGGATAGAGCCCCTGAGGGATGGAAATAATAATATATACACATCGAAAATGCAATAAAATACATAATTTGCTGGTTAATTAATTCCTGATTAGTCACAATGAAAATATTAAAATTTATGCACATTCCAGAGAGAAAGTTATGGAGGGGCCATAGAAGATTGAGAGAGAAAGTTATGGTAGGGCCATAGAAGATTAAGAGAGAAAGTTATGGTGGGGCCATAGAAGATTGAGAGAGAAAGTTATGGTGGGGCCATAGAAGATTGAGAGAGAAAGTTATGGAGGGGCCATAGAAGATTGAGAGATATGCTATGGTGGGGCAATAGAAGATTGAGAGGGGCATCAACCATAATTTCCTCGTTTATAATTTGTATGCATGCCCAGGTAGCAATGTTTTTTGTCCCAATATTGGGACAACATTGACCAGAAAATAATTGCTACCTGGGTGATAGCACGTGGTTATAAAAGTAAAAAAAAATTTAGATCCATGTCTAAGTTTACATACAGAAAAAAGAAATAGGTTTTGTTATAAATTTATCATCTAAATCCGACCATAAATATATTAGACGAACATTTACTTAATATTAATTAAAACACTTAAGTTTATTATTTAGATAATGTTTAAAAAGATATATTTTACAATAACTACTAATAAATTTTACCGTTATGTACAATATTAGGCGATCAATCAATTATAAATTTGTTGACAGTATAATTAAAGCATGGAGAATAAAATACTTTCGTATTAGGGTAAGTTCCGAATTATCGGTCAGTACTACATCTTCGGTCATATAATAAAAAAATTGTTATTATTACACAGTGCTATCTAACAATAATTTTTTATATTTTATTTATATGACCGAAGATTAAGCACTGACCGATAATTCGGAACTTACCCTGATATAAAATTCTCTCATAGAGATATATAACCGGTGTTATAGAGTGAGATAGGCCTGAGTTTGAGAGCTGTCTCCTGATTGGTTGTCTAATGCTCTCAGTAGCCAATCACAGGCGAGATCTCAACGTGAGAAAATAAATAGTGATATGAACGCTACATCGTATATATTACTATAGAAAATACTGTGAATATTACTGAGGATTTAAATGAACCAACAGATTTAAAATATTTATTAAACTATTTTCATGTATGTTATTTATATTATAAACATGCTAAACCTATATTCAACATAAAAAAAATTATTTTATATTTTCATTACAATAATGTTTATTTTTTAGTTTTAGTTATAATATAATTACATGCAATTAATTCCTAGTCAATTAAACAGTCAAAATGATATTATGGAACTAGGATTTTTTTTATAATACTATCAATTTTACTCCATTTATATTTTTTCCATTTGTAAAAACATAGGCCAGGGTAAGTTCTTAATTATCGGTCAGTTCCTCATTTTCAGACACGAAGATGTAGAACTGACCGATAATTAAGAACTTACCCTAGTTTACCAAATTCCTCCAAAAGAATGAAAAACTATAAAGAAACAAAATAGGATATTCAAAGAAAATAATTTAAAATAAATAGAAACACTATAACTGGTTAGAAGACGTTACCATAATTAAAGATTTTAATTGTCTGACCCATGTCCTGGCTGACATATGTATTATACACTGATAGTTAATCTTCTTTGAGAAACAGCTTTACGTACATACGGTAGAACTCCTCTATAGTGAATGGAGAGTCATGAGTAAGGAAGTAGCCTCTATAGTAAACAAATTTTCTTTAGTCTGCCAAGAATTGCCATCAGTCTTAGAAAACTAATGGTCATTTATGGCAGACTAAAGAAAATATGGTCGTACAGACTATAGAGGCTACTTCCTTACTCAGGAGTCACATTCACTATGGATGAGGTGTATCAATATGCTGTGGAAACCTGATTATAATGAATATTTAAATAGTAGAATCAACAGTTAAATACTAATAATGGATATCTTACTAATAGTATATAGTAACTATGATGCAAAAACAGGATCATTATAAATATAAAGTATACAATAATATTATATTAATAATTAGTACGCTTTTGTTTCTTTTAAATACGAGTCTGTGCAATTTTTTTTTTTAATAACTAGGTACTACTATCAAATAAATAAATATTATAAAATAGAAGCAATCAGGGCGGCATGGTAATTTTATGTTACAAAATTTCACAACTGTGAGAAAAACCACGAAAGCGTGTTATCACTTTTAACTTGTTTACATCACAATAAATGTGGTGAAATGAAACAAGATCAGTTTCACTGCCTATTCAACTGTGATATTTTCAGATGTTAAAATGAACTTCAAATCCACAAGGATTTGCATATTCCACATCAGGAAATAGAGTCCTATGATAAAAAGGCTTAAGAAAGTACAATATACATATTTAAATATTATAATAGAACGATTTCCTAAAATCACAACAATGGTATTTCACGGTATAATCGGTTTATATGAACTATAGAAAATAATGTAAAGGCTATTATGTTAATAAATTGAATAGAAATTCATCCTTATAGATAATAAAATAAGAAATAACTTCAGTAAATTCGACACTTTTTGTAAAAAATAAATATTATGTATTATAGTGCAAGGATTTTAATTGAGTAACAAAATGTGTTTCTCATAATTAACTATTGTTAAAAGAAATACTATAGGATATCGCATGGTGTAAGTTACGAATTATCGGTCGGTTTCCCACCTTCGGTCATATAAGAAAAAACGATATAATATTTACTATTATATTTTAATTTTATTTAGTTTGTATGATATCTGAAGGTATCACGAATAAAATTTGATTAATAATAATTTTTATATTGTTTTTTCCTATAGAACCTAAGATGTAAAACTGACCGATAATTCGTAACTTATCCTTGATTAATTATATTGAACAATTAAAATTCAGAAATAAAAATTCAATTTAAATGAATTATATGTAGTTATTTTTGAATTACAATGAACTGTAAAAACCAAATTAATTTTTTAAAATAATTTTTACCCTAATCTTAATAAATGGGTTATGATAGAGATCTTTATTTTAATCTAATAAATAAAAGACTATCTTTTAAGGAAAATACTCAAAACTAGTGACTATAAAATAATAAATTCAACTCTTTGATATTTTAATTTTATTGAGTAAGTTCGTTCATAACAAATAATTACAAATTTATGATGGGACATGTATGACTAGTTATTTATAAAATGTAATAGCAAAAAAATTGCCAATGCTCATGACTGCTTAAAAGCTACTACGTGTTTACAGTCACATTATTTTCGATACTATAGCCAGCGTACTACAGGTGAACTCCTCTATAGTTTAAGAGACTCCTCTATAGTCGGAGAGTTTACTTCGCTATAGAGGATTTAAGAAATGAATAGAAAACTGTCCTTTTCATGGCAGACTATACAAAATATTTTCTTTTTGATATAAATTCACTATACAGGGTATTTCATTTCTCAGATCTATAAAAATCAGGATGGTTCACTACACATGACTTCATTATAGAGGAGTTGTACTGGTAGAACTCCTGACTAATTTTCTATATGGAGATGCATAGAAAACCTAAGACTATTCGTTGAAGACTAAATTAAATATGTTCACTATAGAGGTAAGTTCACTATACATGAGTTCCTCGGTCGCACATTGAGATCGTGTCTGTGATTGGCTACTGAGAACTTTAGACAACCAATAAGGAGACAGCTCTCTATCTTAAGCAGATTCATCAAATCCATAGTAATTTATGATTGAAATCATAGTAATTTATGATTGAAATCATAGTAATTTATGATTGAAATCATAGTAATTTATGATTGAAATCATAGTAATTTATGATTGAAATCATAGTAATTTATGATTGAAATCATAGTAATTTATGATTTACAATCATAGTAATTTATGAATGAAATCATAGTAATTTATGATTGAAATCATAGTAATTTAAATTCAAAATTATATAAATTGAAAATAAAAAACTTAGCAAATGAATATTTAAGACTCGTCGTAAATGTTATAAATTATATTTTAATAAAAATCTTGCGGGAAGATTTTAAATTCAAAAATTCAACTATAATAAAATGATTAATAGAACTTCTCTATAGTGAACTTCAACTAGTTCACTATAGAGGATTCACTCCACTATAGAGGATAGGAGAGATCAATAGAAAACTGGACTTTGGATGGCAGACTATGCTAAATACTTTTTTTTTAAATAAATTCATTATTCAACGTATTTTCTTTCTCAGAATGGTTCACTACACATGACTTCATTATAGAGGAGTTGTACTGGTATAACTCCTGTCTCATGCAATATAACTAATTTTCTATATAGAGATGTATAGAAAACTGCAGGCAGTTTGTGGCAGACTAAACTAATATGTTCACTATAGAGGTAAGTTCTTTATACAGGAGTCTACTATTCAGTATAATTCACTATAGAGGAGTTATACTGTAGTTTAAATACTGAGTTTACTTTATATAATTCTTCATTCCATTTTCAGGCGATCTTCGAATTTTAAGAAGGAAATTGGTAAGCGGGTTTGATTTTTCGATTCAATTCATTCATTGTAATCGAATTAATTAAAATGTCCATCTTCATCAAAATTCTCAAAAATTAGTAAGTCTCAAATAATGAATTAAACAAATGTTAATAATAAATCATCTATAATGGTCGAACTGAAATTAATAATATTTTAATTTCGTTCATTTACAAAAAAAAATCATAATTGAAGGAAATAAAATTATTTCAAAATTTCCTTGGAAATTTAAAATAAAGCACACAAAATCAGGATGCTAAAAATTATATTAAAAAAAGCTGAACCTATCGTCCTAAATGAATAATTTAGTTAATTCTAATTAGAACATTGATTTAAAAATAATGGTAAAGAAACTATATACTAAACAGTATTAATTTGACCTAAATGTACATCACGAACAATGAAAAATCATTAATAAATACTGATAATGAATACAGAAAGGTAGAACAATAGTTATTTTTATTGGTAGGTATCATAGAGCGTGACCGGACAATTGCCACCCGCGGACAATTGCCACCCCCGGACAATTGCCACCCGGACAATTGCCACTCCCGGACAATTGCCACCCCCGGACAATTGCCACCCAAATATTTATTATCAGGCCTCGTAGCTAAAATGGTGATACAATATGTATATTATTTTTGTACGATTGACTTTTAATTGTATACATTATAAGATAAAAATTTCACTCCACATTTCATATTTTTTTATAAAATTAATTATTCCCATAGTTGATGTAATAAATTATATGTTGTTTTTATACGAATTATTTCCATTATTCAATTGATGATGTCCTCAATAAATTAAAAATATCTTCCTTTATCAATACTATCATTAATAAACAAAAATCCATATTCTAGGATATCTATGAGTTCAGATGCTTATTGGCATATAAGCAGTCTTCCCGTACAGATCTTAATGTGATAAGTAAGTGCAGTTTCAAATTGACTAATAATCTGTGAAAAGTTAATTGGCTTAAAATTGTAGATGCGTAGTGTTTAAGAAAATCTATTAGTGTAAATCCTGAAAATGTTATAGACGAAGAGAATTTAACAGTTTTGAATCGTTCTAAAAAAGTGGTATAAAGTATTCGATAACATAAGATTTAAAAATCACATTCAGAAACCGAATAATAATTTTTTTTATCTTATAATTTATATAATTAATAATTCATCGTAAAACAACAATATACATATTTTATCACCATTTTAGTTAAGAGGCCTGATAATAAATATTTGGGTGGCAATTGTCCGGGGGTGGCAATTGTCCGGGTGGCAATTGTCCGGGGGTGGCAATTGTCCGCGGGTGGCAATTGTCCGCGGGTGGCAATTGTCCTAGCACCATCATAGAGTTATGATAAACTACTCTAGAGAGAGGAAGTGTTACAGCGATTGCAGGACGCTAAGGAAGACGGTGTAAAACCTTATTTTGTTTCAGTTATATCATTTCTCCATTAAATTTTGTTTCAGTTATATCATTTCTCCATTAAATTTTTGTTTCAGTTATATCATTTCTCCATTAAACTGACGCTAGATTGCCAGTCACGTGACCCAAAAATAAGAATTTTAGCGTCCTGCAAGACGCGATATTATTTAGGCCGCTGACTCACCACTTGATATAAACATATATATAAATTTACTCTCATTACGATCGAGGAATCGGGCACCAAATAAATCTATCCTAATAGTACCCGTAGTGTATTCATTTATTTATTTGGTGTCCGCTTTTACACAACAAGTAATAAACATGAAGAATGTAACTATGATACGCACGGGAATATATTGTCTTGATATTTAAATTCTCCTTTTTTTATTCAATTTTTAAATGTATTTTATCCATAAAATAAATTAGACTATGCAGAAAATTAAACTCTAATTGAATTAATTAAAAGTAACCTAATAACGAGTAAGAAATTGGCATTGAAGATGACCCGTTATTTTTTACGGGAAAACATACTAGTAAATATATAAATAAATACACGTAATGAAAGCCTTTAATTAGGGTGAAATATTCTGATACGTAATATTATTTATTCAAAAACAGAGAATCCTATTGTGTTCTTTAATAGTTTCTAAAGCTTAAGATGAATTTGTAGAGAAAGTGATTGTTTTGGAAAAGAAATTAAGTAGAAAAAAATTATCGGTTCAATTAATAACATTAATTAATTAATTTGAATCATATTAATTAAACATAGAAATATGAGCAATTTAAAACCATAGTCGTTGAAAAAATTTCAGTAATTGAAGTAAATTCATAAATTGGTAAAATTTTATAGAAATTAAAATATCGTGAAAATTAGAAAGTAAATGATCTCTTATTTGATTTGTAATTATTTTTGAATGCAAGCAATAGTTCCACTATAATAATATGTTGATCTTTAAAGTTTAGCTAACTACTAAATTTTTCTTTTATATAATCCTATTTTACCATTTTCAGGTGATTAAGCAGTATCAATATTGTTTCTCGTTTCAATGCATTCCTTATAATTGAATAAGCCTAAATTTCTTTATCTCCCAGAAAAGGCTCAAAAACTAATCACTTTTAACCATTCTAAGCCAGCCCTCGAAAATTTTACTCACTGACCTAGCCGCTGGTTCGGGCGAACCACATCAAACTAGTATACCACATCAAACTAGTACTCTTGTGAAATCTTCACGAATTGGCTTTTCATAACAAAATTGTATAGAATGGTTCGTTAGAAAATTCACACGTTCAATGTTAGATACAAAAGGATAAATATACATTTAAAATTAAAAGAGCAATCAAAGATAAGAAACAAATGTTACCGCAAAATAAGGTGTGAATTTTATATGAAAGGAGCAAGGCGAGTTGTATGCTGTACAGTTACATACAATGGACTATAGAGGAGTCTATATTGGACTCCTCTATAGTGAATCTACAGTCCTAAGTAAGGAATGTATGTACCATAAATAGTGAACAAACTTTCTTTAGTCTGCCATGAAATGGCCATCAGTTTAGAAAACTGATAACCATTTTATGGTAGACTAAAGAATTTTGTGTAGTTCTCTTACTCAGGACTCGACATTCACTATAGAGGAGTTCCCTATAGATGATTTCTACTGTATTGGACATCTCTTTTTATACGTATGAAGTGTGAGCTCTGACACAATTTTTTGAACTTTAATATATTCCCATTATACGAGTTTTTGAAGACAGCGTCCTAATCGGTTCATAATTGAAATTATTGGTATTTTTCTGGGAGAGATTTCTTCCCACTAACCATATCCTCTAGACTAGAGTCTATGTTAATAGCGTTAAATAAAAAAATTATCCAATAGACAATTTACCTATTAAGATTACGAGTACCGATATCAAAAAAATATTCAATTTTTTTATGGAACATGTAGATACCTTGCAGTTATAATTTGATGGCAAAAAATTGGTATTTGGAAATGCTAGATTAATTTCAAATGTATTTTCAGAAAGCTATTATTTTATTGCAAACTTACGGGACAGTGAGAATTCATTTAGTAATTAGTTTATTAGGGGGTATACCGTCTGTATAGGAAACAAAAGCGATATAGCTGACGTCAAAAGTTAATTAAATACAAGGGACTGCAAGAAGCAGTCAGAGAGGAATAGGAAAATGAGGAGGTGATAGTAAATGAAACCAACGAGTCTACCTAACACAGAAATCTAAGACCTCGTAGTTGAAGAGCATAACCCTAGTGCTATCCTCTAAAACTGAAAGTAGCGTTAAAAAAATGATAAACATGGTACAACTGAAAAAAGACAATTTACACAATCCAAATTACAACAGTTCGTGACCCTAAGAAATACTTCTCCTTCTCATCCATTCACCACAGACAGCTTGGAGATAGATTTCGTTGGCGTATTTTCAGAAAGCTAGATTTAGTAAAAATTAATAATATTTCAACTATACGTATTGGTCAAAATGATATAGTGATCTGTAATTCAGATCATATACAAAGGAAAACTATACAGAAGGATATAAAACAATTTTTCTTAAAGTAGGTACAATATGGTTTTTATTAAAAAATGGTCAATTAGTGGTCAATTTAAAATCAATAACAAAAATTAGGATTAACATTAAGAAACTAAATTAAATCAATTGAATCTCTCTTCATAACTGAATGTTTTGGTTTAAATTTGATTTGAGACAGCATTTGAAAACTATGATAAAGAAACTATATTATTCCCACTCTTATTACGATCAGTATCAGTTTTAGTGGTAATAAGAGCGGGGTGAGATGCATCAATAATTTTTTCATCAATCTGTACTATAAAATACAAGTTCCAAAGAATAAACAAATAATGTTAAATAAGAGTCAGGTTAAAAGAGAGATTATTAAAAAGATACCACAAACACTAATTAAAATTATTCATCATAATTATGACTAAAAAATTAAACTAGAAGTTTAAAATGAACATACCATATTAATTTAGTACATACAATACAATTACATATTTAATATACATTCGTCCCCATAATGTCATTTAATCTTTTTCTCATTTGGATTCTTCTATTAGTTTCTATGTGCGTTATCCCTACGTTGCCTGGGCATCTTCCATACGTTCCTATTGTAGATGTGCTTATGCTGCTTACAAATCAGAGGATTGCCGAGCATAATTTTTTGTATTACAGTTGTAACGTCATCGCTCATATTTACGAAACTGATTGCGCATCTACAGTTCCGTACACATTTCGTCGTCATGAACTTGATGAAATAGGAGATGATTTCAAACTCACCAACGTGGGAAAAGTAATCATATTGCAATGCAAACGTTGTCCAAAATTCTATTAAATTCGCCCTATGCAGTTGGCAGTTGTTGAATGGTTGAGGGCCTGTATCAGGTAAGCCACCACTAAGAACACAAGTACAGAAAGTTCTTGGTTGCATTTCAGCAAGCAAATGTGTATTATAGGTAGTCACGGGTGGAGGTTGATTGATTGCAGCTACGGGTGGAGGTTGATTGATTGCAGCTACGGGTGGAGGTTGATTGAATGCAGCTACGGGTGGAGGTTGATTGAATGCAGCTACGGGTGGAGGTTGATTGATTGCAGCTACGGGTGGAGGTTGATTGATTGCAGCTACGGGTGGAGGTTGATTGATTGCAGCTTCAGGTACCATTGCATAGATAGCTCCATTTGCGTATATAGGAACTTGTGCTGACAGATTCCACTGAAAAAAGACACAGAATGTTGAGAATGAAACATCTGTTCAATTATAGTATCCATAACTCTAATACGATAGAAATCCTCTATAATGAACTCCTGTATAGCGAAGCAGCCAGAATAGTAGAGTCATGTATAATGATCTAACCTCTAATGAACATATTTATAGTTTAGTATGCCACAAATGACTAAGTTTTCTATGTATCTATATAGAAAATTAGTTATATTTCAAGGAAGAGGAGTTCTACCAGTACAACTCCTCTATAATGAAGTCATGTGTAGTGAAAAATTCTGATTTTTAGAGGTTTGAGATATAAAATACCCTGTATAATAAATTCATTTCAACCTGTACACGGTTGCTCAACTTTAACTTTGCTGATGTGCCACATCTACAGATTGCTGTCCCAAAATAAAGCCACCCTCCAAGTAAGACTAAAGGGCTATCCTCTAAAAGTGACATTTTTTTTAAATTAAATTACCTGAAACTGACCGAGATTGCCTGGAAAGTTCATAATGTAGGCGTTCCAGTAATCAACTAACTCAAAATTCTAGTGGGTTTAATAGTTAATTAAGAGTTGAGGAATTTTTAGGAAATATATCTGAAAAATAGACCTAAATAATAATATATTATTGAAACAATGATTGATAACATTGGCCACTATAGGAATATCCTAGTGAAATAAAACCATTGTTCACAGTTTGATTGACTAGGAACTATAACTAGAGTGAACCAGGTTTGATATAAAAATATTAGCATTTGTACATGATATTCTATATAATGTACATAAATTAAATAATAAAATCAATATCGTAAATATTTAGTTTATTACTGTAACAGCAGCAGATTCATAGCATCTCGATAACTCTGCCGTAAAACTGCGAAAACACTGCCATCATTTTTTTTTAGAAACTATTTTCGCATTGTTTGAATTTGATTCGGTAACAATATAACTTAATATAACTTAATATAATATAACTATGGAAGAAATATATTAATAGCTCAATTAAATTCCTAGTTAAAATAAAGGAAAATTTAAGAATGAATCACTGTACGTATTCCAAACATGCTAATAAAATTGATATCTTAATAGACCTAGCATGTGGTGAATACCGTTTAAATATTAGGAAGATATGCAAGAAAAGAAGAGTTCCATGAACTTAGTTACCTACCACCAGACGGTGGCAATGCTCATGGCTGGTAAAAAGCTACCACGTGGTTGAACATCGGCCACACATCCTAAACTTTGTTAGAACGTTCCTTGAAAGGAGGCCGAGTGGACCGAATTTCAACGACGGTCATCACCGCGCACAGAAGGGGAGAGAATTGCGATGACGCGAGCGTTGATAGAGCGGCGTTCCACCCCTGTGGGCGTTGGCTCGGCGGGGGTTTAAAGTTGGTATAGCGGCATACTGCTTTCGACTACGGAACTGGCCGGAACGCTTTGATAGAAGTTATGATAAATTTATGATAGAAATCAATAGTTGAAGTTCGTTATTTGAAGGCCCGGTCATACCGCAAAAACTTTGCTGGAACGTTCCTGAAGTGGTGAGAAAAAATCATCATCGCTTTTTACCGTTCAACAGAAGTTGGCCTCCGTTCAGACAATGCCATATTCGCTCGACCACCGCTTATGGTCATTCCTACCGCTCCGAAAGTTGTGAGGAGCGGTAATTTTCCGCTACGGCAAATTTCACCAGCACTCCAGTCAAAGCTTGGCACCATTAGACGGAAGTTCGTAGACGTTCGGGTTCACTAGGTCAACACAAAAATTTAAAACGATGGATCCAACGCTGTTTCACCAGCTTTGCCCGGGCGTTGATTAAACGTTGCACAAACTTTGGAGCGATTGGAAGCGCTTCACGCGAGGAGACGGAATTGCTGGAACGAATTAGGACGCTGAAGCAGCGATCAATTACGGTGATGAACTTTGGTTTGGTATCGGCATGGTGGTGACACAGCTCCATACCGCTAAACAAACGCTCTGTGCCTCTCGCTACCGTTAAGCTAACGCTATAGCATTGCCGATTTCAGCGGTGCACAGTTATGGCGACAGCAGCCAACACTTTAGTTTTATTTTTCCCTATATTGTGCAGCGGATTTTTTTATACAAAACTGAAAGAAATAGTCATCACGTTGCGTCTAGTGGTGCCAATCTTTGATAGGGCGTTGTTAGAGCGGTGGTGAACTTTGCCAGAGTGGAAAATTGCCCACTACCCACCGCTCGCAATATTTCGAAGAGATAGGACGGACCTAGCCGAGACCGAGTACATACGGCGTTGCCATTAGACCAACTTCTGTGAACGGTAACGATCGGTGATGATTTTTTGTCACCGCTCAAGAAACGCCCCCAACAAGGTTCGGGCGGTGTGACAGGGGCCTCACAGTCGCAGTATTATGGATCTTGTCTGTGGTTGATTACAGGTTCTAGAATGTAAATACAACTGAGAAGAATGCTCTCAATCTCTGGCTTATCCATTACAATCCATGACGCATAATTTTTATTTTTGAAAGCATTTATCTAAATATAATATTTCAGTAATGGTTTAACTTCTCCATCCATATCATAGACTATAGGTATCGCTAACGTAAAAAGAAAATTAAGTACAAGGGACTGGAAGAATCAGTCAGAGAGGAAAGTGGCTCCATAAGCTAAGTCATCTAACTCAGTCGGTAAAAAAACACGCTCATGGATGCAGAGAAGCTACTCCGTGAATGCTAGTCACTTACCACAGAATGTGGTTGCACTCACGGATGGAAGAGAAAAATGAAGAGGTGATTGTAAATGAAGCCTATGAGCTTACCTAACACAATAATCAAACCTCGTAGTTGAAAAGCATAACCCTAGCGTGATTCTCTAAAACTGTAAGAAGCGTTAAAAAAATGATAATAATTATAAAAATGGAGAAAAAAAAAATCATAATCCAAGATACACTATTTTTGGACACAAGGGATCTGATAGGTGCAGATATGAATTCTAAAACTTTACAATAGGTATATGTAGGTAGCTGTATTAATTCAACAGTTTAAAAAAAAAACTTTAAATAGATTCAAAAGTAGTTTTAACGAAGAAGGTATTCAATAAGTAAATAGAAAGTAAGCTTTATTCAAATGGTTAATAATACTAAGCTAAATAAAAACTAAAAGCAACTACTATTCTATAAAGACGAACTAAAGCAAAATCAATAAACACCATATTACTCTATCAATAAGTAGAAGGAAAGAACACGTGTTTACATGGAGGCGGCAACTTATAAACTGAATCACCGAGTTTATTTAGGTATGGAGGTAGACAGCCTTGCAAGCAACAATTTTGCCAGAAGTTGGCGAAGGGGCGGTGCCTACACCCCAGCGCCGCATGCCTGCGGCACCAGCCAGTTGGCTGTGGCCAATCTAGTAGTAACAGTCGAGAGAGGCTGTGTTGTGGTGCTTGAAGCATATAGACAACTATATTAGGAGCGTCTCACACGCACACCCTCTTCTTTTCGTGCATTCTGTTTAACTGACCGGCATGGGGTAGCCGGTAGCGCCAACTTTTGTGCTGCTGAAATGCTACCTCCATATTTATATACACTTGTTTCCTCTACTCAATATTTAGTAATAATAAATACGTAATCAAACAACAAATACAAACTCCAGAAAAAGAACAAGAATATCTTAATATAATTTAATTAAAATTTTCACAAAAATGTTCCCGTATGCCCATTCTATACTAGCATATAAATGCCGCGTTTTCCATTTATTCATTTAACCGTGATTAATTGAAGAGGCATAAGCAAGGCGTTGAAAACGCAGCGTTTTATCTGTACTAGATTACAATTAGATCAGGAATATGGAAAAACTCTTTAGGGTAAGTTCTTAATTATCGGTCAGTTCCACATTTTCGGAAACGTAAGAAAAAACGATAAAATAATAGTTATTTATTTTTTATTTTGATTGGTATCCATGATACCTGTCATGGATACCAATAAAAATAAAAAATCTTTAGTTATAACATTAATCTACATTACAGATTTAGAATCTTATTACCAAATTGAACAATTGAAATCTTAGTAATTGAAAATTTAATATCACAGCAACTGAAGATTTTAAATCGTAATGATTAAAGATTCGATATCATAGTAAGAATGAAATTAATTTTTAATTTTTGTAAGGCTTTAACGTCTGATTCGGTGATATTGTTGACGCCAAAAGGAAATAAAATGCAAGAAATTGTGCAAAAATCAGTCAGAAAGGAAAGTGTCTTTTTGTTCACTATATGGAGTAGTTCTCTCACTCAGCACTGTACATTCACTATAGAGGAGCTCTATTGTCCAGTGAAACTCACGAGTTATGAAGTATTGGTTACTTCATAACTCGTGTGCAGTGATAGTTTTCTGTGATTAAAATCATAGAGAATTTTTGTCATTGAGGGATAACTATGGTATAATTCTTATATGGATGTGCACTAATATTTTATACAAAATTGAGGAAATTAAACAAATATCAATTAAATGTTGTGGGAAATCAATATAGTTACTCATTATTGTGTAAAATTAATATATATCATGGTAGTAGTCATTTATGCTTAAATTTAAATCATTAACAAAAATACACATCATTTAAACCTCAAACAATAAAGAAAACACAGTTTATACTCAATATAACCAATTCATTAATAACCTAATCTGATATAGTAAATCTTTGCCTTCCTGATTTACATTTTCATATATAATACTCCATTATAGGATAATACACAATTATAGGTGGTATCCTATATTTGAGTATCATCCTATAATGGGCTATTATCCTATAATAGAGTATTATCCTATAATAGAGTATTATCCTATAATAGAGTATTATCCTATAATAGAGTATTATCCTATAATAGAGTATTATCCTATAATAGAGTATTATCCTATAATAGAGTATTATCCTATAATATAGATTCATTCTATAATATAGATTCATTCTATAATAGAGTATTATCCTATAATAGAGTATTATCCTATAATACTCTATCTTATTCTAAAGGAGAAGATTGCATTAACCCACTATTGTAATTTTCATAATAAAAAACACTTAATTTTGTAATTGCTTGTCATACTTGCATTTTTCATTTTTACTGCTGCAATATGATTTTCACTTGTGCCAATTCATTATTCAATTCTGCCAAATTGACTTTGAAAAGGAATAGTTATACCTCAAGAACTATAGTTCTCTATGATTTAAACAAAGAAAACTACTTCATAACTAAGGGGCATTTCATAACTCAGGTCCTTCATTACTCGGGTGCTTCATAACTCAGGTCCTTCATTACTCGGGTGCTTCATAAAAAAAAACTTCATAACTCATGAGTTTTACTGCAGTAAGTAATACAAAACAAACTTCACTTCATTAATCAGAAACAAAATTTAGAAACATTAATACATAATCTAACACTGGGCAAAAGAATATCGTCAAAATGAGACACTAAGCAAGTTGAAAACCGGACAAAGGACACGAAATAGAGGGTAAAACTACTGGAGAAACCAGTGTTACGCAGGCTGGTACTTGTTTTGCGTTCAATACCCTCCGAGTTTTAAGGATTAAAACCCCGAAGATGAGGAGTAAACGGCAGAGATGCCTAATGCCTATTTCTTCGAAAACTAAATATAAATTACACTTACTGTCAAACGTTTTCTTCTCCCTTTAAAAACGGACAGAACTTCTTGATTACTTTGTATATCTGTGAGTCATTATGGTACAGTAACATATGATATACCTTAAATAATTATAGGTAATGAATATATAAATATTAGAACCCAGTATCTATGATACAGTTTCACGACACTAATAGTATCTATTATCTATGATACAGTCTCATTAATAAAATATAATAATAATAAATAATATATAATGATTGGAATCAAGTAGGGTCAAGTAGTTAAATTGCGGCACTTTAATTAATTAACTAACTTAATGTACTCGTTAAATAATTATAATCCAGCACAAATTGAGCTTATTATAATATTCAACAATTCAATATAAATTAATTTCAGAAGGATTTTGAGACTTAGCAATTAAAGACCCGCAATTTACCTGTGTGACCCTATATATGATACAGCCTCACGATAATAATGACTATATCTAAATTCTAAAATAAAGGAATGAAGTATCACGACAAAGTAAGATTATGATGATGAATAGCCACGTTTAAGGATCTAGTAAAGTTAGTAGAACACCTCTAATTACGAACTTTACAGGTAATCAGGGCAAGTTATCTTGATTAGGAAGTAGGACAGCAATTCCCTGGTGTTATAAAGTTACTGTTTGGACCAAATAAGTAGGTAAGATGGCGACTGTGGATGATACTAGGGAGTAAACACCTAGTAACCGAAAATACTCAGTTAACAAATATTTCATGTGCTTTAATATCATATTAGAGTTAGCTTATTAGAGTCAGTTCCACAGCAGGTTTAGTCCGAAGGAACACAAATTTAGGGAGATGAACATGTACTTGAGTCGGATTTGGTTGTCCTTTTCCTAAGAACACAGTATTCCTAAGTGAAGTACTGTCCTTTTCTCATTTATCTTCATTTCAGTGCTATTTTTTAAATCAAATTACCTATAGTATTGAATCAGGAAGATGAGTTCAGCTGTTTTCACTTTAATTTCGAAAACTTTTTTCTATTTTCTATCCTTATATAATGATTTCCTTTTAAGTTATTATTTTTTTCAGTTTCACCAATAAAGTTAAAATATTATTAATAATTATTCTTAATTTGCAACATAATCTGAAATAAAATAATAACTTTCTGAAAATTTATTCGGAATAAAATTATCAATTTTTATTCCCATTGCATTTTAAAAACAATGACTGCGTTTTCTATAAGAAATTAAATAATATTTGATATCTGATTAAATCTTGGAAAATAAAACACCAATAGATTGAATTTATTATTAAAAGTCACTAGTTGATATGATAGTTTTATTATTCCATATAACAGTAAGTTTTAGAAGGAGGTTTTAACTCCCCGATTGTTTTCACTGTAAAAGATATCGTCTACCGATATCCATTATCCCTTTAGCCATTCTAGTATCAGTAGTTATTAATTCATGAAATTTGGAACCAGTTTTGCCCTATTTAATGGGAATTAAAGAAACAAGAGCACCAGTTAAATGCAATGGTTTTAACATTTAAATAGTGACAAATTAATATAGGCTATTTTCACATTCAACAATAAATGTTAATATACAGTGTGCTGCAGAAATGTTGGTGACATTTCTAGTTCTCATATCTGCTGGACTATCATTGGTAGTGAGATGGAAGTGGTACCATTTTAAAGAGAAATAATAAGTTATTTATTAGTTCTGATTGTTTTTTTGTTGTTCAATAGTTTTTAAAGATATTTAATATTAAAACAACCTGTTAATAATAATTGAAAACTATTTATTTAAAATTATTAATTTAAGACATAAAAATTTAAAGTACAGAATAAATAAAAATGTTCTAAAATCTAGCATTAACTTCTTTAGCATTTCTCGTGCTTACTTATCAGGTACGTACGCTAATGAGATCCAAAGTGGCGTAAGTACTTAAGGACCTTCTCAAATATTGAATTTCGACAAACACAATTCTCCCCCTATTAACCCTGTACTGTCTGCTGGTACATATATGGCACACTGTGAAATTTTAGAGTAATGGCAGGTTTAATATCGTAACTATTAATTATTTATTTGAATATATTTCAGAATATAGAGAAACATTTCGGACAGTTCCACATTTTCGAACATGTAAGAAAGACAAAAATCCAATTGATTTTAATTGGTTCAGATATCATGGATTAAAATAAATAGATCACATGGTTAAAAATATCAGACAAAGAATTCACTCTCGGGCTGTGGAGGGTCAAACCCCCTTTTTCTCTTCTATTTGAGGCAATATCATCACTTTGGCAAATTTGCTCGGTAGAAATTGATTAGCGATATCATTTCTGTTAAATCAAATACCATTAATTATAAGTCAGAGGGCGGAATAATTGGTAACTACAATAAATTATGGCACTCAGTACTAATCAAATAATACGCAATATGGTTATTTCGCCGAACAAGTAAAATACACTGAGAATTACTGCTTTGGAAGTACTAGGGTAAGTTACGAATTATCGGTCAGTACTACATCTTCGGACATATAAGAAAAACGATATAAAATTGTTATTTTATAGCACTGTGTAATAATAACAATTTTTATATTGTTTTTTTCTTATATGACCGAAGATTTAGTACTGACCGATAATTCGTAACTTACCCTAGTTAATGTGGGGCCAATATAAGCGGTGGCTAAGATGATCAATAAAGACTTAATTAAATAGATAAAGTACCAAATTCCAAAGATTGGAAAGAATATGAATTTTAACTATTTCAATTTAAAAATTATTTATAATAGGGATTTGAAAATAAATCAATTTTGGGAGTAATCTTCATATTTACCACAACCAAAGTAAACTTTAGAAGCTTAAACATACTACATTGGTGACAATTTCTATCGATCAAAGTTAAAGTTACTGCACAGCTCAGTCACTGTTCTCATCTTTATTCTCAGTCACTGCAGTCATAGTGACTGTTCTTATCTCCCTCTATTCACAGTCACTGCAGTCATAGTGACTGTTCTTATCTCCCTCTATTCACAGTCACTGCAGTCATAGTGACTGTTCTTATCTCCCTCTATTCACAGTCACTGCAGTCATAGTGACTGTTCTTATCTCCCTCTATTTACAGTCACTGCAGTCATAGTGACTGTTCTTATCTCCCTCTATTTACAGTCACTGCAGTCATAGTGACTGTTCTTATCTCCCTCTATTTACAGTGACTGCAGTCATAGTGACTGTTCTTATCTCCCTCTATTTACAGTGACTGCAGTCATAGTGACTGTTCTTATCTCCCTCTATTCACAGACACTGCAGTCATAGTGACTGTTCTTATCCCTCTATTTACAGTCACTGCAGTTATAGTGACTGTTCTTATCTCCCTCTATTTACAGTCACTGCAGTTATAGTGACTGTTCTTATCTCCCTCTATTTACAGTGACTGCAGTCATAGTGACTGTTCTTATCTCCCTCTATTTACAGTCACTGCAGTCATAGTGACTGTTCTTATCTCCCTCTATTTACAGTCACTGCAGTTATAGTGACTGTTCTTATCTCCCTCTATTCACAGTCACTGCAGTCATAGTGACTGTTCTTATCTCACTCTATTCACAGTGACTGCAGTCATAGTCACTGCAGTCATAGTCACTGTTCTTATCTCACTCTATTCACAGTGACTGATAACACCGTTCAGTCTGACTTACCGGACGTGATCTGAACTGATGTGGCCCTTATAGAGCCGCGTAGTGAGAGTCAAGGAGGTATGTTATATTTATTGGGGCTATGATATATGAGAATTATTTAATATTAAACTGTCCCACCATAACTGTATCTGAGAACAAAAAAAAAGTTATTGTGAAACAAACTAAAATATTACGCAGTCTGCAATAGTCAATTTTTTATTGTATGACCGAAAATGTGGTATCATCCAATAATTCGTAACTTACCCTTTTTAAATCACATGAACAAATGTATAATTATGTACCATCATAATTGTACCTTTTTTATGGGAAGATGAATAGGTCTCAGTCTACATGTTCCACTTCAATTCCTCATTATTAAAGGCAACCTGTATTAATAAGGACTGAAGAAATCCTAAAAGAAGGTAAAATAACACATTCCTTTCATTCTGTCAAAGCCATTCAGTAACTTCTTCTAAATACAGTCCTCTGGAAAGAACACTTAATAACTGTATTTAGGGAAAGTTCCACATTATCGGTCAGTAGTACATCATCGGTCATATAAGAAAAAACTATATAATAATAATTATTTCACTAGGATTGGTTGAGTAAAATTTGGAATTATTATTTCTAAATGCTATAACCCTATTTCACATTCTTCCAGTCCCTTGTATTTTCTTTCCTTTTAACATCAGCGATATTGCCTTTGGTTCCAAAGCAGAAGTTAAACCCCTCACTAAATTAATTCCTGTTTCCAATATGTTCATCAATAGAATGTGAGTTGTATTCTTACCCTCTCCATTTCTCTCCACCACCTCTCCATTTCTCTCCACCACCTCTCCATTTCTCTCCACCACCTCTCCATTCCTCTCCACCACCTCTCCATTTCTCTCCACCACCTCTCCATTCCTCTCCATTTCTCTCCACCACCTCTCCATTTCTCTCCACCACCTCTCCATTTCTCTCCACCACCTCTCCATTTCTCTCCACCACCTCTCCATTTCTCTCCACCACCTCTCCATTTCTCTCCATCACCTCTCCATTTCTCTCCATCACCTCTCCATTTCTCTCCACCACCTCTCCATCACCTCTCCATTCCTCTCCACCACCTCTCCATTTCTCTCCACCACCTCTCCATTTTTCTCCAATTTATCGATGGTTGTCTTGTTTCTGTCTACTCAGCTTTATTGCTTATATTATCCTGCAGAATTAATGCTCTGTCTTTCGGACTCAAGTTGCAGTCAATAGAATTTCAGTCACTGTGGCATAACATGAAAATTGAGACTTATACATTTCGAATGGATATAAATGACTAGATTCTGACTTTAATCTACACCATAAAATTATACTCCATGGGACAATAATTACGTAAATTCATGACTTCATCCTTGCTATAACCATCTATGCGGGTATGTGTGGCTAACTTCCCGAAATTTTAATTCTCAAACTGACTGAATGTTAATTTGAAGTTTGTACAGGGGAGTTTGGCGTTCCATGTCCACTACACCGTATTTGACCCTAAGTCGCTGTAGTTGAATTAGTTTCGTGTGCCGTGAACTTGTCGCCAAGATTGCCTATAGACCATTAGCAGGTTAAGATTCTTCGAGAGATATTGCCTTTGATAAACTTATGGCGTGGAAGTTATATAGCAATATATTCCTCATGAATATTACTGCATATGCATATTACATAGCATCCACTGGGTGGATAGGGTATGTTCTGAGTTATCGAACAGTTCCACATTTGCGATCATATAAGAAACAATTTACCGCTTGATATTAATTGGTCAGGTTTGCAAATAACGAGTTAAATTGTATGGCTTTTCTTTAATGATCGCAAATATGAAACAGTTCTGTAACTCGAATGTAACCGTTAATTAAACCTTTTTGGTTATATCTAGTATAGTGTAATAATTGTTTAAGATATACCTCATTTTTACATGACAACACTCTGTGACTATTATTGTCCCTCTATTTCTCAGATATGACAGTCCAGTTCATGACTCAGGACTTACATTAATGAGGTTAGGAACATCTGTTACATTTATAGCATTGCTTCGTCCATCGGAAACTTCCGGAAGATACCGCTAGCGCGTATATTCACTTCCGGAAGATACCGCTAGCGCGTATATCCACTTCCAGAAGATACCGCTGGCGCGTATATCCACTTCCGGAAGATACTGCTAGCGCGTATATCCACTTCCGGAAGATACTGCTAGCGCGTATATCCACTTCCGGAAGATACTGCTAGCGCGTATATCCACTTCCGGAAGATACCGCTAGCGCGAATATCCACTTCCGGAAGATACCGCTAGCTCGTATATCCACTTTCGGAAGATACTGCTAGCGCGTATATCCACTTCCGGAAGATACCGCTAGCGCGAATATCCACTTCCGGGAGATACCGCTAGCGCGTATATCCACTTCCGGAAGATACCGCTAGCGCGTATATCCACTTCCGGGAGATCCCGCTAGCGCGTATATCCACTTCCGGGAGATACCGCTAGCGCGTATATCCACTTCCGGGAGATACCGCTAGCGCGTATATTCACTTCGGGAAGATACCGCTAGCGCGTATACCCACTTCCGGAAGATACCGCTAGCGCGTATATCCACTTCCGGGAGATACCGCTAGCGCGTATATCCACTTCCGGAAGATACCGCTAGCGCGTATATCCACTTCCGGAAGATACCGCTAGCGCGTATATCCACTTCCGGAAGATACCGCTAGCGCGTATATCCACTTCCGGGAGATACCGCTAGCGCGTATATCCACTTCCGGAAGATACCGCTAGCGCGTATATCCACTTCCGGAAGATACCGCTAGCGCGTATATCCACTTCCGGAAGATACCGCTAGCGCGTATATCCACTTCCGGGAGATACCGCTAGCGCGTATATCCATTTCCGGAAGATACCGCTAGCGCGTATATCCACTTCCGGAAGATACCGCTAGCGCGTATATCCACTTCCGGAAGATACCGCTAGCGCGTATATCCACTTCCGGGAGATACCGCTAGCGCGTATATCCACTTCCGGGAGATACCGCTAGCGCGTATATTCACTTCCGGAAGATACCGCTAGCGCGTATATCCACTTCCGGAAGATACCGCTAGCTCGTATATCCACTCTATGCTCGTTACAAAGTTGTTAGTACAGTAGAACTCTTCTATAATGGAGTCCTCTATAGTGAATGGTAGAGTCCTGAACAAGGAAGCAGCCTCTATAGTGACCACATTTTCTTTAGTCTTCCATAAATGACAAAGTTTTCTAAAATTAAAGACCAATCATGGCAAACTAAAGAAAAAGTTTCACTATACAGGCTACTTCCTTACTCAGGACTCTACATTTACTATACAGGATTTCATTATAGCGGAGTTCTACTGTACTAACAACTCCTGTAACAAGGATAGAGATCCCCCTAGACTTTTCACAAATAAATGATCACGCTGTCATAGTTTTCATCGATATTCTCCTGTGATAAATAATAGCAATCTATCGTAAGATAATGGTTTAAAATGCCGTCTGTTTGCGCATCATATTTCGCAGACATAAAATAGTTAGAGTGTTATTTCGTAATTGAATATTTTGAGTATGGGTGATTTAAATAAATGTTAAAAATAAATTACAATTATCTGTATAGTACTGGGAAAGGAACAATTTTTTAGAAACAATTATATCTCAAATTTTTTTAATAAAAACAATTTTATCTCAAAACAATTTTTTAGAAACAATATAATCTCAAATAATTTTTATTAAATAATTAACTTTTTCAAAGCAACATTACTCGAAACAACTTTATACCAAAAAACATTTAAACCAAATCATTTCCCCAAGAACATTTCCCCAAGAACATTTCTTCCATGACATTCCCACTCACAGGCCACTAAACTAAGATTCTTCAATTAATTCCATCTCAAGCAAGTGAATTCGTAACTACATAATAGTCAGTCTGGTTTCTTCACAACATACAAAGTTCGTAGCCAATGTTCGGTCTAACTTCTGTCATCCCAATCTCCTGTTGATAGCGAACAAGTTCGTGTCCCGAGTTTAGGACGCTTGGCGAATAAGTTTGGGTACTATGGCAGACAAAAGTAACTGTACTCACTATTAATAGGAAGAATAAGGTGGTACTATGACAGACAAAAGTAACTGTACTCACCAATTGATAGGAAGAATAAGGTGGTACTATGGCAGACAAAAGTAACTGTACTCACCAATTGATAGGAATAATAAGGTGGTACTATGGCAGACAAAAGTAACTGTACTCACCAATTAATAGGTATAATAAAGAGGTACTATGGCAGACAAAAGTAACTGTACTCACCAATTAATAGGAATAATAAAGAGGTACTATGGCAGACAAAAGTAACTGTACTCACCAATTAATAGGAATAATAAAGAGGTACTATGACAGACAAAAGTAACTGTACTCACCAATTAATAGGAATAATAAAGAGGTACTATGGCAGACAAAAGTAACTGTACTCACCAATTAATAGGTATAATAAAGAGGTACTATGACAGACAAAAGTAACTGTACTCACCAATTAATAGGTATAATAAAGTGGTACTATGACAGACAAAAGTAACTGTACTCACCAATTAATAGGTATAATAAAGAGGTACTATGGCAGACAAAAGTAACTGTACTCACCAATTAATAGGAATAATAAAGAGGTACTATGACAGACAAAAGTAACTGTACTCACCAATTAATAGGAATAATAAAGAGGTACTATGGCAGACAAAAGTAACTGTACTCACCAATTAATAGGTATAATAAAGAGGTACTATGACAGACAAAAGTAACTGTACTCACCAATTAATAGGAATAATAAAGAGGTACTATGGCAGACAAAAGTAACTGTACTCACCAATTAATAGGAATAATAAAGAGGTACTATGGCAGACAAAAGTAACTGTACTCACAATAATTAGGAATAATAAATTGATTTTCGAATATGGAGGGTTGGAATTTTTTGAATAATTCACATTGATTGAATTAAAAGATTAATGTGAAGGGTTAAGTCGATTTTGTAGGGGTTTAACGTCTGTTTCTAAACCAAAGGCCATATCGCTGACGTCAAAAGGAAATTAAATACAAGGGACTGGATGAAGCAGTCAGAGAGGAAAGTGGCTCCATGAAAAAAAAAACACCTACCACTGTCGGTGACAAGATCATGGATGCAGAAAAGCTATTCCGTGAATGCAGTCACTTACCAAGGAATGTGACGAAAAGAGACACAAGCACCGGTGACTGCACTCACGGATGGAAGAGGAAAATGAAGAGGTGATAGTAAATGAAGCCTAGTTGAAGAATATATAAATTCATTACTATAACAGTTGATATAAATGTTGAATAACAAATAAAATAGAGTAGACCCAAATGTTATCAAATTAAATGGACAATAAATTAATTGTAATATTATAAACTGAATAATTTTCGTGCATTTTAATACATGAAATACATGCATATTACATTAGGAATATTTGTTTTTTTAAATGAATCAAATATTTATCACAGTATAAAAAACGTTAGGCATCTTGGGTTTTATTATAGAAAGTACCTAAAATCGGAGTAATCAGAGCGATTCCCCTTTATCGGCCATATAAGAAACGATATAATAATAATAATAATTCAATCGTTATAATATTGTTTTTTTTATAAAAAAAATCCTAATAGAAAAGAATGGATAATAAAATTGTTTTAAATAAATCATTTTTATCTTCAGATATCACTAAAAAAAGGAATAGTAATAATTCATAATAAAAAATAATTTAAAAGATGAATATGTATACATATCCATCAAAAATTATTATTTACTTATTTAATAAAAAAAAATTTCAATGTAAAAAAATAATTTAAAAGTAAAAAAAAAAATTCAAAATTCAAAATAATTAACAAATTAATAAAATTCAATTAAATAAATAATAAATATATTTTTTATTTAACAATGCATTTTGTACTCACGTAAAGAAGAACATTTTCTTGACAGTCAACTCTTACCTGCAAAAAAAAAAAATATATATTAAATACACGTCAAATTTAAGCTAAATGTAATTGTAATTCATATTCATTAAATCAATATCACTTCTAATATATTTCATAATAAAGGTCAACTATCTAAAAAATACTGTGCCATAAAAGAGAAAAAACAAACGTATCTAAATTCATTGATAAATAATCTGATTCGAATCCCGTTCAATTTGTTCGAATCAGGAAGATCGCAAGAATAGATAATTTGGATGGCGGCCAAAAAATCGCAAAAGGAATCATATTGATCAAACACATTCAATGATATCAGTGTCAACAATAATAGATATATTGGGTGATAAACTTACAATATGAAAGTCTTTGTACGACTACCTTCACATAATAACAATTTGGCTTATCTTAATTGTATGTACAGGCAGAGAAAAGAGTCACTGAATGATGTTAATTTCACAAATCACAGTTTTCTAATTACCTTTGCAGAATGCGGAAAGGTCATATTTTCATCAGCATTTATTTATTTATTTATCATCTTGTCATTCGCTTAACTGAAAAGTATCCAATTAAATTACCTGAAATATGGTGAAACGATTGGTCCATGTCCAGTGACCTGCTGGTAGAATTTTGGGAGCGACCCGGTCAAAAGTCACGGTCACGGTCATTTATAACTCAAAAAGTATTGAACCATATTGCATGAAACTTGGTGGAACGATTGGTCAATATGCAGGAACCATTTGATAGATTTTAGGAGTGATTGGGTCAAAGGTCAAAGATCTAGGTCAAGGCCATTTATAACTCAAAAAGTATTCAACCAAATTGTCTGAAATTTGATGGTACAATTGGCCAATGTCCAGGAGCTATCTGGTAGAATTTTGGGAGTGATCCGGTCAAAGGTCAAGGTCAAAGTCATGTATAGCTCAATAACTCAAAAAGTATTGTACAATATTGCATGAAACTTGGTGGGACAATTGATTATTATCCAGTTAGCAGCTTCTTGAGTTTTGGGAGAGAACGGGACAAAGCGGAGGCGAAGGTATGCGCTCTACCGAGTGAACATAATCTTGTATAATATTATTTTCAAATCTTACAAATTTGTCATCGTGTACCCAGGCAAATTTTAAAATATCTACAAGCATTAAAATTAGTAAAATTACAAAAAATGTGAAATTAGTGAACTGACAAAAAATCTTGACGGATACACTTTTCTTTGACTGTACCTACAGTGACAAAAGTCAGTGTAGGTCTAACATCACCTACAATCACAAACTGGCTTATCTAAATTGTAGGTACCAACAGTGACAGAACTCAATAACCAGCTACAGCCTGAATACACAAGACTGAGTATACGAACAACAGAAATAGAGATGTAAATGGGTAGTAACTAGTTAAAGGATAGATATAGAGCCACTCAAGCTAAATATAGTAACTAGTATAGTAACAGTAACTAGTTATAGATTAGTTGTACATTCACAACCTGTATTTCTGTTGGTGATGGTACACTGTACCTGTATTTATGTTGGTGATGGTACACTGTACCTGTATTTCTGTTGGTGATGGTACACTGTACCTGTATTTCTGTTGGTGATGGTACACTGTACCTCTATTTCTGTTGGTGATGGTACCTGTACCTCTATTTCTGTTGGTGATGGTACACTGTACCTGAGTAATCGCAGTTTGTATCAAAGTTGAACTTCCAAAGAGACTGAAATTCAGTTTCAGGTTAGCAGTCGAATTGTTCTGTCCGAAGAGAGCAATTTACAAGCTGGATATTCGAATTAATTGGCTTTGGAATGGGCTTTCGACCTCTTCAAGACTTGTAAGGTATTCCAGAAGGGGAATATGATTTTAATCGACAAAATCATGACCGAGTTGGTCAAGTATTTAATAATAGATAATTGTGACGAAAAAAACAATCAATTCAAGAAATGCATTAAATAAAATAGAGGGACTATAAATTCTTCAGAATTCAAGACCGAAAGAAAAAATAAAATTTTATTTGAAAAAATCATAACATACGTAATTAATCAAGTTTAATTGTACCGATAAAAATACTATTTCAAGAAATGCATGAACTATAGCAATCTTCAGAATAACTCTCACTCACTCTCTCGTAATAACTCACGGTTGGTTCGCCGTTAGAGGTTTTTCCGCTAAATGAGATATTGTGAAAAGCTCTCACCAAATATCTTGGGAATGAAGAGGAATTCCCAGGGAATGATAAAGTGAAGACATTCCAGAGTGGAGGGGGGTTATAGCTCTAGGAATAACTATAATGGGGGTATTTGAAGTATAATGGGGGTATTTGAACTATAATGGGGGTATTTGAACTATAATGGGGTTATTTGAACTATAATGGGGGTATTTGGACTATAATGGGGGTATTTGAAATATAATGGGGGTATTTGGACTATAATGGGGGTATTTGATCTATATTGAGGGTATTTGGGCTATAATGGGGGTATTTGGACTATAATGGGGGTATTTGGACTATAATGGGGGTATTTGGACTATAATGGGGGTATTTGGACTATAATGGGGGTATTTGGACTATGATGGGGGTATTTGGACTAAAATGGGGGTATTTGAACTATAATGGGGGTATTTGGACTATAATGGGGGTATTTGAAATATAATGGGGGTATTTGGACTATGATGGGGGTATTTGGACTACGATGGGGGTATTTGGACTATAATGGGGGTATTTGGACTATAATGGGGGTATTTGATCTATATTGAGGGTATTTGGGCTATAATGGGGGTATTTGGACTATAATGGGGGTATTTGGACTATAATGGGGGTATTTGGACTATAATGGGGGAATTTGAACTATAATGGGGATATTTGAACTATAATGGGGGTATTTGGACTATAATGGGGGTATTTGGACTATAATGGGGGTATTTGGACTATAATGGGGGTAAATGTACAGTATAACTCCTCTATAATGAAATACTATATAGTGAACGTAGTTTCCTAAATAAGTAGCCTCTATAGTGAACAAATTTTGTTTACTATGCCTTGAAATGGTCATTAGTTTTTAGAAAATTAATGGCATTTTTATGGTAGACTAAAGAAAATTTGTTCACTATACAGGCTACTTCCTTACTCAGGACACTAAATTCACTATACAGGATTTCAATACAGAGAAGTTCTACTGTATAGTTATCGAGGGGTTTAACCACTAAAGCCCCTGTCGCTAACGTCAAAAGGAAGATAAGTACAAGGGACTCGAAGAAGCAGTCAGGAAAGAAAGTGGCTCGATGAACAGTCACTTATGATAAACTAATAAGTAGGTTTGTGACAATATGCTTTGAAAAACATAGATCCCAAAAATATTATAGACTGAGAGAATTAAAGAGTATTGAATGGTTCTACATCAGCGGTATATAGTATTCGATACCATCTCTGATATTCTTAAGATCTATGCTTTTAAAAGCATATTGTCTGAACCAAAATAATGGGGAAGGAATGATTACAAATCAGAATAAAAATAAAATAAACTACATTCACGGCACAACAGATCAAAAAGAGTCTCGACGTAATTTCCTTCGGTACACAGAAAATTCCCTCCTCTTCAGTGAAATACCGTGAAAATATCAAAATAGCGTAAGATTTAACGCTCAAATATTCGCTATGGGCAAACATGGGACACTTTATTGAGCTCTACTCACATTGAGCTTTACTATTTATTGAGCTTTACTCACAGTGAGCTTTACTCTTTACTGAGCTTTACTCTTTACTGAACTTTACTCTTTACTGAGCTTTACTCTTTACTGAGCTTTACTCTTTACTGAGCTTTACTCTTTACTGAGCTTTACTCTTTACTGAGCTTTACTCAAAGTGAGCTTTACTCTTTACTGAGCTTTACTCTTTACTGAGCTTTACTCTTTACTGAGCTTTACTCTTTACTGAGCTTTACTCACATCGAACGAAAGAACCGAATTTAACAGCTCTAAGGCTGTGAATATTGACCTTTTTTCTTATGTTGGAATTGACATGTTGGTATACTTGATCCAGAATTCATTTACAGCTTTTATAGCAACATTAAAAGATTGATTTAAAAAAATTAAATACCAAACGGGAATATTTTGCATAATGAAACATTTAACCCTCTCCCTCCTGACGGCATCTCCAGTAGCCATGTAATTATATGCTATTATAACACGCTAAGCATGGAACAGGACGGACATTTCCGCTTTAGGCCACAAACTTGTTAATATACTTTCTTAAAAGTTATTATTTAAAATGTATTGTTTGAAAGTTTCTTTGATAAATGTTGTGACTCTAAAAGTGCTGCTTTCTTAATAAATATAAAATTATTTCGTGCAGGAGAAGCTATTAAACAAGTTACGTATAAACACAAAGATTGAACTATAACTTAGGCATATCATAACATGAGCAAGATTTAAATATCACTGCAGTTAATTCCCTAATAAACACGATACCTACATAATTATTAAATATATAACAAGAAAAAAGTTTTTTTTTAATTTAACTTTTCCGTCCGAAATACCGAAGAAAGTGGATGTATGATTTTAAAAGCATATTGTCACAACCCTATTGTTATTACATATATTATTATTTGAGATTAAAATACGAGTGACATTTGTGAAATGCTGAATAAACTGCCTGCTTTGACTTTCTACCTGCATTGACTTTCTACCTGCATTGACTTTCTACCTGCATTGACTTTCTACCTGCATTGACTTTCTACCTGCATTGACTTTCTACCTGCATTGACTTTCTACCTGCATTGACTTTCTACCTGCATTGACTTTCTACGTGCATTGACTTTCTACCTGCATTGACTTTCTACGTGCATTGACTCTCTACGTGCATTGACTTTCTACCTGCATTGACTCTCTACCTGCATTGACTTTCTACCTGCATTGACTCTCTACGTGCTCTGACTCTCTACGTGCATTGACTCTCTACGTGCATTGACTCTCTACGTGCATTGACTCTCTACGTGCATTGACTCTCTACGTGCATTGACTCTCTACGTGCATTGACTCTCTACGTGCATTGACTCTCTACGTGCATTGACTCTCTACCTGCATTGACTCTCTACGTGCATTGACTCTCTACGTGCATTGACTTTCTACGTGCATTGACTTTCTACGTGCATTGACTTTCTACGTGCATTGACTTTCTACGTGCATTGACTCTCTACGTGCATTGACTCTCTACGTGCATTGACTCTCTACGTGCATTGACTCTCTACCTGCATTGACTCTCTACCTGCATTGACTCTCTACGTGCATTGACTCTCTACGTGCATTGACTTTCTACGTGCATTGACTTTCTACGTGCATTGACTTTCTACGTGCATTGACTCTCTACGTGCATGGACTCTCTACGTGCATGGACTCTCTACGTGCATTGACTTTCTACGTGCATTGACTTTCTACGTGCATTGACTCTCTATGTGCATTGACTTTCTGCGTGCATTGACTTTCTACGTGCATTGACTCTCTACGTGCATTGACTCTCTACGTGCATTGACCCTCAACGTGCATTGACTCTCTACGTGCTTTTCTCCGTGTGAAAACCGTGCGATAAATCTCCTTATTTTGATCTCCTTTCTGTTGATTTAATATCAGGAAATTTAATGGGAAAAGACGTGGATTTTTAACCTCAAGTGAAGCAGCCGGTAAATTGATTGGGGCGAGGATTGGAAAACAATCGATATTTTGGAGACAAAAAGAGAAAGAAGACATTTAGGAAACATGAAATTAATGAAAATAAGGAGAGTTAATAATATTATACATAATTTATTTCTGTAGTCAATTTCTGTAAACTTCTCCCAAGGCAATTTCTCCAGTTTAACCAAGTGGAATTAGTCGGTTAAAATAAAGTAGTTAATTGAATTCAACCAATCACTGAACTAGTTTGTCAAGTCATCAAAAATGTCCATTCGTTATTTCATCCACACTTCAAAAGGTGAGTTAATCAAAGGAATTAGTGAAAGTCTCTCTGCTTCCAAACCGAATTAAACTCTAACTAACTTTGTCTCCGCTGTAATTCTGTCAACACATTAGCTATAATGAAGAAAAAGAACGGATGTCTCTTGCACGTCAATCTGGTGGCATTTTAATTAATACATTTTTATTGGAATAAGATTAGGTAAACTGTAATAATTAATCTAAAATTCATTTTAATTAAACTAAATCATTCAATTGAAGTGAATAGAAATGTGATAGGGTTGGCTACAAATTCAGTTCTGGTCATAAAAATAAAATTTGGTATGTTTCTTCATGATGAAATATTTCGTATGTTTCATCACGGTGAAACATTTCGCATGTTTCATCACGGTGAAACATTTCGTATGTTTCATCACGGTGAAACATTTCGTATGTTTCATTACGGTGAAACATTTCGTATGTTTCATTACGGTGAGACATTTCGTATGTTTCATCACGGTGAAACATTTCGTATGTTTCATCACGGTGAAACATTTCGTATGTTTCATCACGGTGAAACATTTCGTATGTTTCATTACGGTGAGACATTTCGTATGTTTCATCACGGTGAAACATTTCGTATGTTTCATCACGGTGAAACATTTCGTATGTTTCATCACGGTGGAGTATTTCGTATCTTTTCAGGTGACATCTTACGTAAATCGGTGGTAAGTACCCCCGTAAAATTGTGTCTCCTTCGCAAGTTATTCACATTTATTCCTCACCATAAGATGAATATTAAGTAAAATGTTGCCGGGAATATTCCCAGGGGTTTATCTTGGATTCCTGAACGCAAAGTAGAAGCTACAGGAATGGATGATAATACAGAGGGAATATTTGAATAAAAAATGAGTGAAGAGTAACTCTTCACTGTTCACTTTATTTACAACTATTGGTGGTTGTTTTAACTCTTCACTGTTCACTTTATTTACAACTATTGGTGGTTGTTTTAACTCTTCACTGTGCACTTTATTTACAACTATTGGTGGTTGTTTTAACTCTTCACTGTGCACTTTATTTACAACTATTGGTGGTTGTTTTAACTCTTCACTGTTCACTTTATTTACAACTATTGGTGGTTGTTTTAACTCTTCACTGTGCACTTTATTTACAACTATTGGTGGTTGTTTTAACTCTTCACTGTGCACTTTATTTACAACTATTGGTGGTTGTTTTAACTCTTCACTGTGCACTTTATTTACAACTATTGGTGGTTGTTTTAACTCTTCACTGTGCACTTTATTTACAACTATTGGTGGTTGTTTTAACTCTTCACTGTGCACTTTATTTACAACTATTGGTGGTTGTTTTAACTCATCACTGTGCACTTTATTTACAACTATTGGTGGTTGTTTTAACTCTTCACTGTGCACTTTATTTACAACTATTGGTGGTTGTTTTAACTCTTCACTGTGCACTTTATTTACAACTATTGGTGGTTGTTTTAACCCTTCACTTTATAGTTTACAACGGGTAATGTTTTGATAGAAATAATAATACACCAAAAACTTTTCATAAATATCTCAATTAAACCATTATTATACAGTGTGTTCAGAAAAAATGTATCCACTGCCTTGAATCTGCATTATTTATCATTTCACGATAATATGCATAATATATTGGTACCATAGATACGTAGATTAATATTAATGAATTTTAAATAGTACTTACCTATCTATCTTAATAATTTCCTTAGTGTGTTTGTTTATTTATTTGGTGTCCGCTTTTACACTATGGGGATTAAACATGGAGAATGTAACTATGGTACGCACGGGAATATATTGACTTGATATTTAAATATCCTGTTTTTATTCAATTTTTAAATGTGTTTTATCTACAAAATAAATTAGACTATAAAGAAGATTTGATTTTAATTGAATTCATTACAAATATCGTACGGGAAAAAATTAATTGGTTCTGATGATGACCCGTTATTTTTAACGGGAAAGTACACTAGTAAGATATATTCGTTGGCAGTGGATACATTTTTTGCGGACACACTGTATACTGTATTCGGCAATCAATAATATGACAACTAATTCCATTTTTTTTTAAAGTAACGAACTATCTTCCTATTATTGATACAATCATAAACTAAAATTTACTTCAAAATATCAGCACTAGTTATTCAAAAATTAAATTAATAAAATTAACCGATGCTACATCTTTTTCTTCATATTCCATCTCATTTTTTCTTACCGACAGTCCGCTTCCATCCGCAACTACAGCGATTGTAACATTTATTCTTACCTCAAATGAGAAAATTTCAAACTTAATCCACCGGAACAACAACAAAAAAAACTAAGAAAACAGAAGGGCTGCAGCTGCTTCAAATAGAGTCCTTTTTACTCCTTTGGCGGCTTAAAATTTCGTATCTAAAGACTTTTTAAGAACTTTATCTGTTTCTGAACTGTGTTTTTGGTGGGAGATTGTAGTAGTGGGATAATTAAGAAATAGGTACACTTTTGCTTCACGCTATCTTAATAATTGGTGAGGATTATGAATTAAAATTGTATTGGGATAAAATTAAATGCATTAATATTATTTATTTTGTAATTAAATGAGGAGAATGATTATGATGAAAAGAAAATAATAAAATTGTTAAAATTTATAGAAATGTTCAACTATCCAATGTGTAATTATTGTTTTCTATATTTTAATTCAACAGAAACACTGGTCAAATACACAAAAATTAAATGAAATCTATACTATAGTAAGAGCCGCGTTCGTCCGTCCATCTGTCTGTCTGTCACACTTTTTATTAATACACATTAAAAGGAAAAACAAATCATTTGTGGCAGTATCATGATCACGGCCTACAATAATAACTGACACTAATTATTTAAAAGAAATTATATTTTGACTTTTGAGATTTGTTTTGTTTAATCAGAATATGTTTATGCATAATAAATAATTTCACTCTAATATTATTTAGATTCAATAACATGTACTGTACTAGTTAATATAGAAATCAAAATTCAAGTAAAATATAAATACAAGTAAAATACAAATATAGTATCAAACTGTATCCATATTTATGAAGTAAATGTTATCTCCAAGTTAATTAAAATGTAAAATCTCATATATTGACCTACATATGTTGACTCACTCTCCATTTATGATTACCACAATATTCATATTCATGGCGTCTCGTATTGAATTATTCATACCTCGCTGGATACGAGATATTGATACCAAACATTAAATTAAAAGATGATACATAATATATGAATTATAATGTACAGCTAGTAGAACTCCTCTATAGTGAAATCCTGTATAGTCCTGAGTAAGGAAGTAGCCTCTAATTTTCTAATGGCTATTAGTTTTAGAAAACTGGTGGCTATTCATGGCAGACTAAAGAAAATTTGTTCACTATAGAGGCTACTTCCTTGCTCAGGACACTACATTCACTATACAGGATCTCATTATAGAGGAGTTGTACTGTAATACTCATTTTAAATGATATTTATTGAATAATATTTAATTGAAAAAGCTAGAAAATTAATCCTTTTTCATTTATGTAGTCGTAATAATTATTTAATGATAACATTTAAAAAAGTAAATAGTCGCAGTAATTACAATAGATTACTATCCGTTGTTGTTTAATGTAATTATTTAGAAATTAAAGTAAATCATTTTTTCTATAGAAAACTAAGACTTAATTATTTTGAATTCATAAAATCTAAATAAATAGGATTAATTAGTAAAAAGAAGTATTTTCCTATTAATTTAAAGTAAATGAAATATTTGTAGTAATTACCGTAGACTTATTCTTGAAAATCAACAAGAATTGAAATAAATTAAAAATTCAGTTCTCAAATACTCTTAAAAACGCAGACAAAAATATATAATGAAAATCTATTTAAATACATCTAATCAAATACAGTGCTATCTAATACTTCTGCAAACCCGAATTTGCAAAAGTATTAGTTAGCACTGTGTAATAATAACAATTTATATATTGTTTTTTCTGATATGACCGAAAATGTAGAACTGACCGATAATTCAGAACTTACCCTATGTTGTAATTTTTTTAATATAGAGACTTTACTCTTTATGGTAACCTTAAAAAGTGTGAAATACAGACACGGTATCAATGACTCATAACTCTAATATACAAATTGTTTAAAGGATTACAATAATTAAAAAATGATGTAGAAATAGAAACAGTAAAATGGTAAATAATGATTTAAATGAGATAAAATTAAAAAGAACTTTATTCAAATAATAAATGTCCATTGATTCTTTGAAGAAATACAGATGAAAAAATGCCAAATGTCTTTTTATATAGCTACTATAAGACATTTTAGTATATTTCATAAACTAATAAAATAAATTTCATATACGTATATAAAGCGAACCATTACTCAGTTTAAAAATTTAAAGGGAAAATTGTACATATAAACTCTCTAAAAGCATTGCACATCTTCACCTAATTTAAAATCTGGTAGGCTTCCTCTGCTCCTTTCAATATTTTCTCTGTTTACCCATTAAAATATTTCACAAGTTTGGCAACCTATTCATCGTGGAAAAATTAAAAGTAAACAAGAAAAGCTGTTCAAATGTTTGAGCTGCGGATTTTATAGAAAAGGTTTTTCGTAACATGCGTGTTTTTGACGCTAATTTGTTTTCGAAAGCAAAAGGAGATTATTGAATGCGAATAAAATATTACAATGAAATGGTATAGAACATATTGATGTCACTGTAGTAGTTCATAGTCATTGAGTTGACATGGCACAATAACCTTAGAAGTTAGAGGTCACAGTTCAATAAAACTGACCTATGATCTTAAAGATCATTCTAGCCATCATCGTAATAAATAAATAAATCATGTTCATCAGAATATAAAATTCGAATCAAAAGTTTTATCAGAATTTATTCATTTTTATTTCCCGCGGTATTATAGCTATACCATATATCTGTGGTGTTAGCTATACCATATATCTGTGGTGTTAGCTATACCATATATCTGTGGTGTTAGCATTACCATATATCTGTGGTGTTATATCTGTGGTGTTAGCTATACCATATATGTGTGGTGTTAGCTATACCATATATCTGTGGTGTTAGCTATACCATATATCTGTGGTGTTAGCATTACCATATATCTGTGGTGTTATATCTGTGGTGTTAGCTATACCATATATGTGTGGTGTTAGCTATACCATATATCTGTGGTGTTAGCTATACCATATATGTGTGGTGTTAGCTATACCATATATGTGTGGTGTTAGCTATACCATATATCTGTGGTGTTAGCTATACCATATATCTGTGTTGTTAGCTATACCATATATCTGTGGTGTTAGCTATACCATATATTTGTGGTGTTAGCTATACCATATATTTGTGTTGTTAGCTATACCATATATCTGTGGTGTTAGCTATACCATATATGTGTGGTGTTAGCTATACCATATATCTGTGGTGTTAGCTATACCATATATCTGTGTTGTTAGCTAAACCATATATTTGTGGTGTTAGCTATACCATATATTTGTGGTGTTAGCTATACCATATATATGTGGTGTTAGCTATACCATATATTTGTGGTGTTAGCTAAACCATATATTTGTGGTGTTAGCTATACCATATATCTGTGGTGTTAGCTATACCATATATTTGTGGTGTTAGCTATACCATATATCTGTGGTGTTAGCTATACCATATATCTGTGGTGTTAGCTATACCATATATCTGTGTTGTTAGCTATACCATATATCTGTGTTGTTAGCTAAACCATATATTTGTGGTGTTAGCATTACCATATATTTGTGGTGTTAGCTATACCATATATCTGTGGTGTTAGCTATACCATATATATGTGGTGTTAGCTATACCATATATCTGTGGTGTTAGCATTACCATATATCTGTGGTGTTAGCTATACCATATATCTGTGGTGTTAGCATTACCATATATCTGTGGTGTTAGCTATACCATATATCTGTGGTGTTAGCTATACCATATAACTGTGGTGTTAGCTATACCATATATTTCATATACCATATAGAATCATAATAGAGTGGTATCCTCTAACTAAACTAAATTAAAATTTTACTAAAATATTACGTAGCAACATTTCTATTTAACAACATTTATTACTTAACAACATTTTTATTTAACAACATTTATTACTTAGCAACATTTCTATTTAACAACATTTATTACTTAACAACATTTTTATTTAACAACATTTATTACTTAACAACATTTCTATTTAACAACATTTATTACTTAACAACATTTCTATTTAACAACATTTATTACTTAACAACATTTCTATTTAACAACATTTATTACTTAACAACATTTCTATTTAACAACATTTATTACTTAACAACATTTCTATTTAACAACATTTATTACTTAACAACATTTCTATTTAACAACATTTATTACTTAACAACATTTCTATTTTCCTTTCAAAACACACGATGCAAGGAAATAGGCAATACTGAATTATCAAGAATCTTAACTAAATTGCCTGGCACAAAATAGACTCAAACGCAGCGATAAAATCGCAAGCGTTAGACACTGACCGAATAATTTAATCTAAACTTTCTACCATAACACTATGTTGAACTTTCCTTACAGCATATTTTCACGCCTTGTCTAACACTGCATAACACACTGACGCTAAAGTTTCGGAACCTTTAGTGCTAGTCTGCATAGTGTAGTCCCTTTGAGCTCAATAGTGGTTCATTTACTAAAAAGCTACTTTAGTTCTAAGCTTAAGTTTATGCTTAAAAGTTTGTAGTTTGAAATAGGATTTGGTGTTAAGAAGTGTGTTGATATGACACGTCTAAGCATGTCGCTGTTTAGGAGTTCTTAAAAAAAGTCCTTAATATCATACCGCATGGGTAATCCTTTAGGCAAGAATTAATTTTAACTTAGAAAAAAAACGAGAATTTTTATGATGTTCTTGTAATGTATAGGTAAGGAAAGAATATTAAACGAAAAAAATTATAATTGTGCTTAACTGATGTTAAGCACATCAGTTAAGCACATCAGTTAAGCACAATTATCAGTTAAGCACAATTATATTAACCATATTCAGTGGTTTAAGGAGAATATCTGAAAGAACAAGTTAAATGCTTTACTTGAAAGGGGACATATATGTCACTTTAGAGCATAGAGGGTTAAAGAGATCAATTCTACCTTACATTGAAAGTAGTAGGCCACTTACTCGTCTCTACGATCACCACCAAGTTATTCGTCAGTACGATCACCACCAAGTTATTCGTCTCTACGATCACCACCAAGTTATTCGTCTCTACGATCACCACCAAGTTATTCGTCTCTACGATCACCATCAAGTTATTCGTCTCTACGATCACCATCAAGTTATTCGTCTCTACAATCACCATCAAGTTATTCGTCTCTACAATCACCACCAAGTTATTCGTCTCTACAATCACCACCAAGTTATTCGTCTCTACGATCACCACCAAAGTCATTCGTCTGTCGATGACACTAAAGTGCCACTCTCTTTGCCAAATGGCACAGCAGACGGCAAGTGCTATCTCCATGTGGCAGGCCTCATTCACTGAGTGGTCATACCCATCATCGGACACATTGCCGCTACTTGCCCAGGTGACATCAATCCTAAAACTGTAAAATGCTTGTAAAAAGAAGAAAATACCAATAAAAAGAAAACACCAATAAAAACCTATCTTGAGATTAGTTGAAGGTATAAAAGACTTTATTTTACTGAAAATAGAAAAAGTGTTGAAAAATAAAATTTGATACAAAATATGGACTGTAAAGTTGGCTTCATTAGATAAAATATTCGGATAATACTGCCATCTGAAATTTAGGCAATTCATACAAATATATGGTCGGTTAATGGTATTATGGTCCACTTAAATAGAACTATATTATCATATTAATAAATATATCATAAGTATAAAATAAATCGCTCATTGGCGACAACGTTTCATAACTCATAAATAGCTATTTTTCAGGAGAGGCATTTGAAAACACTCTCAATATTGTAAATAGTCCCAAAACAGAATAGATGGAACATTTTATGTAACATCAAAAAGGCCTCAAAAGTTCATAGAAGTAGAAATAATTATGCCTTTACTAAATCAAATCTTATTTCTTTTACAGTTTTTTGAAATTAGGACATTTATGTTAGGTCGGTAGGACTTTAATTAGCCTCACTAGCGGTACATTTTAGAGCTGGAAATATGAAACTTTTACCAAAAAACTGCGTTTGAAGATGAATATTTTTATATTTTTTTGAGTTATGAAGATTTTGTAACAAATGAGCGATATGGCCTGCTTCACACTCGCGTTTTTTTATCGCTGAAGGAAAAAAATACATTAAATATTTCTTTCATCGATAAAAAGAAATGCAAGTGTGAACCAAGTGTCGAGCCATTGGCCAAAATTATATTGCGTCTTGCAGGACGGTTAATTCCTTATTGAGTCACTTAACTGGCAATCTGGTGTCATTTCAATGGAGTAATGATATATAACTGAAACAAAATAAGGTTTTCAGCGTCCTGCAATCGCTGCAACACTTCCTCTATCTAGTATAGTTAATCATAACTCTATGATGTGAACACATTTTAATAAGAGCTTTTTCCGGGCTGTTAAAAAACGCACGTGTAAAGCTGGCCTATATTATATGCCTGCCTCTTATTCATGTAGCAGATGTGTCTTTTTCTCTCACAGTTTCTCCCGATGAAAAATAAGAGCAGTTGCCACATCAGCACATGTTTATCCCTGTGAAGAAACAGCCGAATGCTAATATCAAAGCCAAGCCTTCCTTTGATGTTCTACTGCCTATCGCGTCGTTGGCGTCGGTACGGGAATGCGATTCTGATTGTGACAACCTAGGCCTATCCGTCAGAGTGTGTCGTACGCCGTGACAATTGTAGGTGGAATATGTGTGATTTATTTACTCTTTCAATATTAAAGACTGAATGGTTATAATGAAATCAATAGGAAGGAAATAACCAAAGGGGAATTTTATCAGCCAATGGTAGAAGAAATAATTTGAAATTTTATCTCAATGTAAAATAACAATAGTAAAAATAGCTGGAATTTCTACCTCAATGGAAAATAATAAATAATAGTGAAAATAGCTTGAAATTTAACCTCGATGGAAAATAATAAAATAATAGTGAAAATAGCTTGAAATTTTACCTCAATGGAAAATAATAGTAAAAATAGCTTGAAATTTTACCTCAATGGAAAATAATGAATAATAGTAAAATAGCTTGAAATTTTAACTCAATGGAAAATAATAAATAATAGTGAAAATAGCTTGAAATTTTACCTCAATGAAAAATAATAAAATAATAGTAAAAATAGCTTGAAATTTTACCTCAATGGAAAATAATAAATAATAGTAAAATAGCTTGAAACTTTACCTCAATGGAAAATAATAAATAATAGTAAAATAGCTTGAAATTTTACCTCAATGGAAAATGAGAAATAATAGTAAAATAGCTTGAAATTTTAGCTCAATGGAAAATAATAAAATAATAGTAAAAATAGCTTGAAATTTTACCTCAATGGAAAATAATAAATAATAGTAAAAATAGCTTGAAATTTTACCTCAATGGAAAATAATAAATAATAGTAAAAATAGCTGGAAATTTCACCTCAATGGAAAATAGTTATTTACGGAAAATATCACCAAAAGCCATAGGAATAAAAACATAAATTTGTTTCAGAAAGTTCAAGCGACTTTTATGGAAACAAATGACAGTTTTAATGTTTCCCTAAAATAACAATGTATCAATGTAACAACGTACGGAAAAATAAAAAGAATATCGTTAATAAATTATGAAACAATAATGTAAGAGGAAACACTTACACGAAAATAAGGTACGAGCAAAATTAAGAAATACAGTTTGCGTATTCCCGTACAGTTGCGTATTCCCGTACAGTTGCGTATTCCCGTACAGTTGCGCATTCCCGTACAGTTGCGTATTCCCGCACAGTTGCGTATTCCCGTACAGTTGCGTATTCCCGCACAGTTGCGTATTCCCGTACAGTTGCGTATTCCCGTACAGTTGCGTATTCCCGTACAGTTGCGTATTCCCGTACAGTTGCGAATTCCCGTACAGTTGCGTATTCCCGTACAGTTGCGTATTCCCGTACAGTTGCGTATTCCCGTACAGTTGCGTATTCCCGTACAGTTGCGTATTCCCGTACAGTTGCGTATTCCCGTACAGTTGCGTACTCCCGTACAGTTGCGTATTCTCGTACAGTTGTGTATTCCCGTACAGTTGCGTATTCCCGTACAGTTGCGTATTCCCGTACAGTTGCATATTGTAGTACAGTTACGTATTCCCGTACAGTTGCGTATTCCCGCACAGTTGCGTATTCCCGTACAGTTGCGTATTCCCGTACAGTTGCGTATTCCCGTACAGTTGCGTATTCCCGTACAGTTGCGTATTCCCGTACAGTTGCGTATTCCCGTACAGTTGCGTATTCCCGTACAGTTGCGAATTCCCGTACAGTTGCGTATTCCCGCACACCATTCACTGTTTAATTCGTGTAAAAACTGTTTCTTTATTACGATTAGTGTTAAAACAATTAAAATAAACACCCACTGTGACACGTTCAATCAAACAATCAGTATATTAACCAGTAACAAATGCACGAAAATGCGTAACGATCGGAATAACGTAACTCACCCTAGGTACTCCTATCGCACATTGCTCGGTATTTCTCCTCACAATGACCGAATGTTGTTTGTGTTTTCCATTTCCTTATCAACAGTGGAGTCACGAGCTGCAGTATCGAGCATACAGATAACAGCGCTTTGTTCAAAAGTGACATTCTGTTATTGCTGTTTTTGTTTGTTAACCTGTATAATAACAGCGGATAAACGGCTCAACAGAGCGATAACACAAACTGTTATATTCATACCAGATCACCTGTGTGACGCGTGCGGATTACAGTAGTACTGTTTTCACAGTTATCAGATAAATAGATATGTCTTCAATAGGGAGTTTTAACTTATATTTCGCTAGTTGAAGATCCGGAGGGGGGGGGGGACTAAATACAAAGGATTTTGGTGAAGAAATTACACTCGAAAATGACCAAATGAACAACGTACAGAACCATTCGTTAGTAATGATTTTGAATGCAGAAAAGCTACTCTGTGAGCGCAGTCACTTACTAAGGAATATAATGAAAAGGGACACAAGCACCGGTGCCTGCACTCACGGATGGAAGAGGAAAATGAAGAGGTGATAGTAAATGAAACTACGAGTCTACCTAACTAACAAATTTGAGAGGAAAATGAAGAGTTGATAGTAAATAAAGCCTACCTAACACAAAATCTAAAACCTCGTAGTTGAAGAGCATAACCCTAGCGCTATCCTCTAAAACTGCAAGTAGCGTAAAAAAAATGATAAACATGGAGAAAATGGAAAAAGACAATACATAATCCAAATTACAACAGTTTAGGGCCTGAAAGACGCCACGTCCTTTCTACTTCCATTCACCACAGACATTTTCAAGAAAAACTCTCTGGGGGCAATAAGAACGATATCAAAACTAACAACTACAAAAACATCTAATGTTAAAATGGAAAAAGATAAACACAAGCAACTACAAACATTTAAGTTCACTTCTGTCTGCCAATTTCAAATTACGTATAAAATGTTAGTTTAACAGCTATGACGTCACAATAGTAGCAGCTGCAGAGGCTGTTCATTGGCCGTGAAATGAAGCAACTTTAGTGAATTGGACTTCAATAAAATGTGCTGCTATTGTTTTTACTTTATATTCCAACCCAATATACTTAACTGGTAAATACGCCACATTTATTGGTTGTTGTTTTAACGCTTCAGTGTGTACTTTATTCACCACTGTTGCATTTATAATGGTGCTAGGAAAATTGCCACTGGGAAAATTGCCACTGGGAAGATTGCCACCGGGAAAACTGCCACTTGGAAAATTGCCACTGTGGGAAGATTGCCACCCGAAAAATTGTCACTGAGGATAATTGCCACTGAGGATAATTGCCACTGAGGATAATTGCCACTGAGGATAATTGCCACTGTGGGAAGATTGCCACCCTGGAAAATTGCCACTGTATATATATATATAAATTCATACTGAATCTTTTTTTTCGAAAATCACAAAATCATAGGTACTGAATGCAACGTTGATCAGAATTTAATATATAATAATTTTAACAATGAGTAGATCTCATTTTGACAAGTTATACGATCTAAGTGATTTCTTCCGTCGGTGGGTGTGAGTGTGCTGATGCGCAATTAATTCTTAGCTTTGTGTGTTTAATTGTTCCCTGAAGAAGTTAAACCATTTAAAGGTTCTCCACTCTACTAGTTTGTCGTCAAGTTATTTTCTCTCAATCACAAGTGCACTAAAATGAACGTAGTATCTTTAAATAATGTTTAGTCTTGTATTCAGTATGAACCACAAAAAAGGAATCTCGAATTAAACTGCTTATAACTTTGGAATAAATCAAGCTGTTTTAATTCTTTTTTGTATTATATTCAGAAATATTTTTCAATCACTACAGGAGTGTAAAGGATAGTTACACAAAACAGTTTTCCAGGAAAAAGTTATACAAAAACTTACTATTGTTTTCTATTTTATGATAACAATATTATTATAACATAACGCTGAGAGAATTACAATATTACCAATTGCACCTCATTTGCTAGACTCTAGTGACAAGAAACCCTTTTTATTAACTTAATGCAATAAAAAGAATTACAATATTTTTATATATTTGAAAGTTACGCTTAATTTAAATGCTTAAACTATGCTTAAATATTTCAAACCAAAATGTGCCTCTCAGGCTCATTGATCGTTCCATGGTTTAATAGTTTTTTTTGAATAGTGAATGAATGAATAGTGAACATTTTTTTTACAAAAGATTCGAATACTTTTGTATTCAGTTCGGTATTTTTTTTATAGACTAAATATTTTTTTAGTTTGTCACTATATTGTTAATACATCCTATAGTGGCAATCTTCCACAGTTGCAATTTTCCTCAGTGGCAATTTTACCACAGTGGCAGTTTTCCCGGGGGCAATCTTCCCAGTGGCAATTTTACCACAGTGGCAGTTTTCCCCGGGGCAATCTTCCCAGTGGCAATTTTACCACAGTGGCAGTTTTCCCGGGGGCAATCTTCACGGGGGCAATCTTCACGGGGGCAATCTTCCCAGTGGCAATTTTACCACAGTGGCAGTTTTCCCGGAGCAATCTTCCCAGTGGCAATTTTACAACAGTGGCAGTTTTCCCCGGGGCAATCTTCCCAGTGGCAATTTCCCCACAGTGGCTGTTTTCCCAGGGGGCAATTTTCCCAGAGGCAATATTCCGCGCACGATTTATAATATAGATGTAATGACATGAAGATTAAGAGGGTTTCCCTCTTAATCTTCTAAATGCCATCACCATAATTTTCTCGTTAATAAGCTAGGGTTACCCTCTTCACCCACACTAAATTTCTCATCGGGTTCATCTCACACACCCATACAGTTTACAGAGTGGCAAATCAAAGTACAAATGGCAGTGAAATGAGAGGCTACATCTTCCGTGAAATGAACACAACTGATGCTACTGAACATTCATAGCGCAGAACAAGAGGGACAACTTATTGCTGAGCATTAAAGGGCCGTACACACGCAGGGTTTTTAAGTCTTTTTACCAGACTTTTTGCTAAGCTCCTCCTACTTTTTCAACGAGAGTATAAGAAAAAACGATATAATTATTATTTATTTTATTTGGTATCATGATACCTGCAGGTATCATGGATACCAACTAAAAGTATCATGGTCAGGTATCATGGATACCAACTAAAATAAATAATAATTATACAGTTTTTTCTTATATTCTCGTTGAAAAAGTAGGAGGAGCTTAGCAAAAAGTCTGGTGGAAAGACTTAAAAAACCCTGCGTGTGCACGGCCCTTTAGTCTATATGGCATGGAAATAATGGAACACTTTATTACTCTTATTGCCAATGTATCGCTAGGAAGGGGTTCAAGTTTTGAATTTAAATCATCTTTCGGTCACCAGATTCGTCAGATTTTAGGATAGATATAATTTGAACTGAGCAACATTCAAATCATTTATCGCACACTTTACTAAAACTGAAAGTATTCTGGAGAAAGAGTCTCGGTACAGTTTCAAACTGTGTTTTATTTGTCGTAAGAAAGTAGATTGTTTGCTGCTCTTCTTTGGAATATTTTGTTCATTTTGTGCCAAAGTAAATATTATTTTTTGGCACTGAGAGATCTTGACTTTTCGCTACGAAATTTGTCTGTGAATCTCAGTAGGCAGGAAAATTCTAATCAGAAACAAAATGTAAGACTAACTTTATGTTTGGAAAAACAAAAGGTTGACTTTTCTGGCAGGTTTCGCTCTTATTACATCCCGCTTTAATAAAGGCTGAAATAATTGCGAAGCACGTTTCGAAGTTATATAGTACTCAGATACAGAAAACATAGACCATTTTGTAACGTTTACTTCACAGTAACTACAATAAATATCGATATTATTATCATATGAGGTTATTAGAAACAATTGGTTCAGAAATTAATGTTTCTAACTGAAGTCACTTTTAATTCATTCGCTACTTTGAACTTTAATCTTAGTTTTCATCCGCTGATTCTGGTAACAAACATCGCAATATACGCTAAGTCGAGCCCTCTAAACCATTTTCTTTCATTCTAACTCATAGAAAATGAAATGTTTAAGGGATTACAATTATATTATAACTACTAGTCATATCTCGCTCTTATTACCATTTGCCATAAGTCTGAGTCGCGATTCTGGTAATAAAAGCGGAGTCTCCCTGTACAGTATTTGAAAAAAAATAATAAAAGTAGGGAAAAAATTAACATTACAATATTAAAAAGCATTATTTTCTATTCGTTAGTTCCTTTTATATCTGTTAGTGTTCCTGAATTCTCGTTAGAATTAGTGTTCCTGTTCGAATTCCCGTTAGTTTGGTCACTAATTACCTCTACCTGTTGAATCCAATTTGCATTCCTGAAATATTCCTGATTGAATTGCGGTGCCATGAATATTTCAGTATACATTTCAACATTCTGTGCATCTTTGAAATCTGGTGGTTTTAATATCGTGATTAAATTAAAAAGACTCGCATTTTAATAATAAAAAAACAGTTATGATTTAGAACACCATTCATGAACATGAAAATAATAATATGAACATAAAGTTGTGAACATGAAGTTATGAATATGAAGTTGTGAACATGAAGTTGTGAACATGAAGTTATGAATATGAAGTTGTGAACATGAAGTTGTGAACATGAAGTTATGAATATGAAGTTGTGAACATGAAGTTGTGAACATGAAGTTATGAACATGAAGTTGTGAACATGAAGTTGTGAACATGAAGTTGTGAACATGATGTCATGAACATGAAGTTGTGAACATGAAGTTGTGAACATGAAGTTGTGAACATGAAGTTGTGAACATGAAGTTGTGAACATGAAGTTGTGAACATGAAGAAGTGAAAACAAAAATATGAATACTATTAAGTTGATGACATTTTAATATATTATCTTTTCCAAATATGAAAAATCTGTACAATGAAACCATAGGAAAAAATTAATGCATATAAAATCATGATGATATTCTATATAGGCCAATATCATCTAATACACATTTCAAATTTTGATGCGGCAACACTATCACATTCTGTAACTCATACCTTAGCCAATGTACAATGAAAGGTTTTTATCTTTTGTTATCAGTAGCTATGTCTTTGGTCTAGTTCGAGTTCATTGGTATGCTGGTACGGACCTTCCCTCAAACAATGTTAGAGAAAAAGAGTCTTCATTACCAGGATTTTCTCTCAGCACGAAAGTGAAACCAAAATTCAATATAAAAAAAACTTCACTTACAATGCAGGGTAAGTTACGAGTTAACGAACGGTTCCACATTTTCGGACACGTTATATATAAAAAAATATATTATTTAACTCGTTATTTTAATTGGTATCCATGATAATTAAAATATAAGTTAAATAATTTTTTTTTCTTAAGTGTACGAAAATATAAATCGTTCGATAACTCGGAACTTACTCTAGTTATCATATATTAGTATACTCCTATCGTTCATGAAGAGGATGGGCTCATGACTGCAGAAAAGCTACAACGTACACATTAACACATTGGAATAAAAAGAAAGCGTTAATTGAATACGAATTGGACACACAATATAAATTGCATACATAAAATCTAAATAACTTACCACAGAGAGAACTTAATTATTTATGATTACAATAACCAAGAATCCCAAAAGTTATACTCCAATTTACAACAGTTCGGAGTCCTTTAATGCATTTCCAAGGGGTACAACATCATTCCTATCCAACCTCCTAACTGACTCTGATGTAAGATGGAGCTAATTACGAATTTCAATCTGTTCGAATATTTAGGCTCCAAAGCCTCGTTTGAAACTCATTATAAGATCTCATAAACTTTGTAGTTACTAATTCACTAATGAAAGAAAATGCAAGTCATTCTTTCCTCTGAACTACTAAAAAAATAACAGAATAAGGCAATGAAGTTACAGAGCTAGAATGATATGGGGGAATGATACATTGTGGATCATGTTCATTGTAAATCACAGAAAAAGGTAATGAAGTTACAGAGCTAGAATGATATGGGGGAATGATAGATTGTTTATCATGTTCATTGTAAATCACAGAAAAAGGCAATGAAGTTACAGAGCTAGAATGATATGGGGAAATGATAGATTGAGGATCATGTTCATTGTAAATCACAGAAAAAGGCGATGAAGTTACAGAGCTAGAATGATATGGGGAAATGATAGATTGAGGATCATGTTCATTGTAAATCACAGAAAAAGGTAATGAAGTTACAGAGCTAGAATGATATGGGGGAATGATAGATTGTGGATCATGTTCATTGTAAACCACAGAAAAAGGCAATGAAGTTACAGAGCTAGAATGATATGGGGAAATGATAGATTGTGGATCATGTTCATTGTAAATCACAGAAAAAGGCAATGAAGTTACAGAGCTAGAATGATATGGGGGGAATGATAGATTGTGGATCATGTTCATTGTAAATCACAGAAAAAGGTAATGAAGTTACAGAGCTAGAATGATATGGGGGGAATGATAGATTGTGGATCATGTTCATTGTAAATCACAGAAAAAGGCAATGAAGTTACAGAGCTAGAATGATATGGGGGAATGATAGATTGTGGATCATGTTCATTGTAAATCACAGAAAAAGGTAATGAAGTTACAGAGCTAGAATGATATGGGGAAATGATAGATTGTGGATCATGTTCATTGTAAATCACAGAAAAAGGTAATGAAGTTACAGAGAATGAATGATATGGGGAAATGATAGATTGTGGATCATGTTCATTGTAAATCACAGAAAAAGGCAATGAAGTTACAGAGCTAGAATGATATGGGGGGAATGATAGATTGTGGATCATGTTCATTGTAAATCACAGAAATAGGCAATGAAGTTACAGAGCTAGAATGGCATTGTGGATCACAGACTAGATTATCTTCTGAAGATGTACAACGTGTTGATGTTCCACTCTATATTTTCAATTCGGTGGGCAATATCGATAAAAAAGAAAAGAGATAAGGAAGATAAAAGATAAGAAATATAAAAGATAGTAATGTAATTTTATTTATTTTACATTGAATATACAAATAAGATTTTATATCATAAGCTAGTGTAGTCAAGTCATTAAAAAAAATAAAGAACTCATAGGGTAGGTTTCGAGTTTTCAATCAGTTTCACATTTTATATCATAACCATATATTGCAATTTATTTCGTTATTTTGGACAGCGTATAGTGTTTTTACGGTCGAAAATGTGAAACCGTCCGATAACTTGGAACACACCCTAGAATTCAAAAAAACATATTTCATGTTAAACGATTAAATAAAACATTTTTATGTGAAACTTTTAAAGCATGTGAATAAATAATCATTAATAATTATCACGTATCAATAAATTTATATAGCAATAGCCAGTAGCGTTTGCAACTTATAATATAACTTTGCCCTATCACGAATGCAATAAACTGTGGACATTGCTCTGTAAGTATATGTATGTGCTTAAATAAATTAGCAAGATAAAAAAACACATAGGCACCAGACTGTGAACTTCAAAATAAATAAATTTGATGACTTGAAAACTTAAAAAATGTATATATAAAAAAAATTTCTTTAAAGATGTAAGGAATTCTTATCAGATTTTTAGTGAAATGGGAAAGAATCATTGAAACACAAGGTAAAGATGACCTTTCTCTATTAGGGACTCTGATGGAAGCCAAGAAAGTAATTATTAAAAAACGTGTTACCGGTTCTACCAAAAGTTATGAGATTCAAATATCAAACGACGTACCATTAATAAAAATTACTAACGGGCCAATATGCAAAATGGAAGTTAGGGTAGGTCCTCGTCTAACGAAGGTTCAGTTGAGCAGGTTGGTTTAATTCTACAAAGAATCAGGATAAAGTTTAATTGAATGTACCACCAGCTAACTAATGACGTTACCTATTCCACTTTCACAAACCATGAATTTTTAGTGGTAATAAATAAATATATAAATAAATAAATTCAGTGAGACGGAGAGGAAATATGAAAGGAAAGATTTAGCCTAGAACAGAGCTCTAGCTAGTTAAGTAATTTGTACTTAAGTACTTTGAGAGATCTGACTGTATAAGTCATTAGAATAATATACCTCCACAACACTGAGAGTATCTCTAACAGTAGAATAATATATCCCCACAACACTGAGAGTATCCCTAACATTAGAATAATATATCCCCACAACACTGAGAGTATCTCTAACATTAGAATAATATATCCCCACAACACTGAGAGTATCTCTAACATTAGAATAATATATCCCCACAACACTGAGAGTATCTCTAACATTAGAATAATATATCCCCACAACACTGAGAGTATCCCTAACATTAGAATAATATATCCCCACAACACTGAGAGTATCTCTAACATTAGAATAATATATCCCCACAACACTGAGAGTATCTCTAACATTAGAATAATATATCCCCACAACACTGAGAGTATCTCTAACATTAGAATAATATATCCCCACAACACTGAGAGTATCTCTAACATTAGAATAATATATCCCCACAACACTGAGAGTATCTCTAACATTAGAATAATATATCCCCACAACACTGAGAGTATCTCTAACATTAGAATAATATATCCCCACAACACTGAGAGTATCTCTAACATTAGAATAATATATCCCCACAACACTGAGAGTATCCCTAACATTAGAATAATATATCCCCACAACACTGAGAGTATCTCTAACATTAGAATAATATATCCCCACAACACTGAGAGTATCTCTAACATTAGAATAATATATCCCCACAACACTGAGAGTATCTCTAACATTAGAATAATATATCCCCACAACACTGAGAGTATCTCTAACATTAGAATAATATATCCCCACAACACTGAGAGTATCTCTAACATTAGAATAATATATCCCCACAACACTGAGAGTATCTCTAACATTAGAATAATATATCCCCACAACACTGAGAGTATCTCTAACATTAGAATAATATATCCCCACAACACTGAGAGTATCTTTAACATTAGAATAATATATCCCCACAACACTGAGAGTATCTCTAACATTAGAATAATATATCCCCACAACACTGAGAGTATCTCTAACATTAGAATAATATATCCCCACAACACTGAGAGTATCTTTAACATTAGAATAATATATCCCCACAACACTGAGAGTATCTCTAACATTAGAATAATATATCCCCACAACACTGAGAGTATCTCTAACATTAGAATAGTATATCCCCACAACACTGAGAGTATCTCTAATATTAGAATAATATATCCCCACAACACTGAGAGTATTTTCCTCAGTTCATTTGAGTGAGAATGAAGACTGAAGTTGAGGAGAGAAGAGAAACTTGTTAGCCAATTTGTCAGACCTTTGAATTGCAGACGAGACGTGCGTGACTGACATGGATGGAACAAGGCACACGAATGGGAACAAGATTTCAAAATCAAGCAATAGTAGAGAACATAGAGTACAGGCACTACCTTATAGTTCCTGTATAGCCCTACCGTGTACCGTATGCCCTATCGTATGGCTCATACCGTATGGTGGGCACAAAAAGGTTATGTAAAAATTAAAAATACCGTAAACAGCGAATAAGGTCTTTAAAATAATGTCTGTACCGCATAAGTTTCTATCGATAAAGGGTTGCAAGCATAAAGCGGGCCAATCACGATCAGTTTCGCCTCAAGAAATTCTTTCAGGCTTGGTAAAACTGATCGTGAATGGAGGTATTTTAGGCCTGTCAGTCCGACTGTCAGTTGGCCGAATGAGATCAGGTGATACTTGATTTTTGAGGCGGAGTTAAAGTGTTCTGAAGGGAAAACTGACCGTGAATGGTGAGCGATCAGGTCAGTGGTCAGTCTTAGCCGTTTGTTGACACTGATTTAGCATTGAAAGACTTTGATTTATTTGTTCTGAGTTTCTTTAGAGTAGAATGCGCTGTAACAAGCCCTAATCCCATTAAACTTAATCAAGTATCACAAATGGATGATGCTATTTCTATGGTCTGAACGGGTGTAGGACATGAGCCCCTCCTCCTGTTCGTGAAATAATTATGAAGTGTGCAGTGCTATTTATTCTGAGATTTTCAAAGCAATCATAATTTATTCATATTATATAAAGATTAAAATAGAGGGGTTCGAGTCCGGGGGTCTTATGTCCTAACCCCATCTTGAACACCATGGTAGTCTATCCTGCAGTGACCTGCATGCCCTGATGGAAAGACTGATCGTTAGTGGACGTCCTCGTTCAGCGCATGAAGGAATTCCTTAAGGAGACCGTCCCAAAAATTTTGAAAAAAATTATTATCGAAGTTATGGTTCTGAAACTTTGTATGTATAAATAAAATTGAATTATCTATCGTTTTTGTTCATGACATTTTTTCGATTAGACCCATAGAAAACGAGTTATTCGAATTTCGAACAAATTTCGAACCATTTCAAAAAACAAAGCCCCTGGTTTTTGGTTGAAGCTAGAGCATTGCAGTTCTTTGCATTCGATACTCCATACTGATATCTACAATATGATCTTCTTCGATTTTTGATTTTCGAATGGGTTTTCTAAATTTCGACTTTTTCATAAAAAGTAAACCAAAAATGTTGAAAAAAAAATTTTGTCGGAAAAAATGTTCTACAACAAATTCGAAAATCAAAAATCGAAGAAAATCATATTGTAGATATCATTATGGAGTATCGAATGCAAAAAAACCGCAATGCTCTAGCTTCAACCAAAAACCAGGGGCTTTGTTTTGAATACTCATTTTTTCACCTTTCTAGAAGTGCGAGAAATTGAGGTTGAAAGTCTAGTACGAGATATAGGTATATATTGGGTATATAGTGATTTTTAGGTATATAGTGATTTTTGGTGACATTATTCAAATTGGTAGGCGCATCTCTATGCTAATTGGCTAAGACAAAAATCACTCCATATCACGTCACACGCGTCATAGATGAGATTGCACATGGAAGTCGCAGCGCGTAACCTTGAAATGTTATTGACATTCGCCTTTGGAGACATTGTTCACAATATTGGTAGGTACTTAATTATGAAAAAAAAATCATAAAATTTTGAGTTTTCTTCGGGGACGATCCCCTTAAGGCCTCACTGACCGTGAATGGCCCACTTTATAATGTTCTTACGGATAATTTATTTAAGGATAACCTATCTCTGATTGATCGGCAAGGAGGAGGAAAAGGAGGAGCCAACAGGGGGTGGAGCACTAAACCGTTAGTGCTCCACCCCATGTTGGCTCTTCCTACATGCATATAGTTATGAGTCGAATTAAATTACAATTCAAATAATAAGAACTTTGAAAATAACAACATAGATGGTGGTAATGTAGTTTGTTGTATCCGTTAGTTCGTTGTACTGCACACTTCATGATCGTTTATTGACCTCAGTTCAATCAGTTAGTAACCATAAAAATATTATCCTAAAAAACTTATCCGCAAGGAACAATATTTTTAAATTATATTCTTAGTGGTAATAAATAACCTCTTAATTTACCGTATAGTCAATTAATCACCATACTATAGCTTATATCCTACCGGGCCTACTGTGTAGCTTATATCCTACCGGGCCTACTGTGTAGCTTATATCCTACCGTGTAGCTTACAGTCACTAACAGTACAATGGTCGGGTCTGTGAGATTCCTCTCTAATTGGATATGTGACAAACAATCTAATTGGTGACTTGAAAGGTGATGCATTGACTGGTGACTGTAGTAGGACATACCCCAGTGACTGTGCTAACCAAATGCAAGGTGATTGGTATTGATATTAATGGGGGGAATGTTGTAATTGGTGGTCAGGTTTAGAGCCTAATCGCAATTACACAGTAAAATATAAATTATAAATATTACAAGAAAACTTAAATATCTATGTATTGAGATTACGAAAAAAGAAATTAGGGACACATTTTTGGTACAAACATTCAATAAATTCACAACTTCGATTGCATAAAGACACACGATTAAAAAAAATCTAAGGTTGAATTAACATCAAAACTCACAAACAATAAAAACAACACCACTATTCAATAATGAAAAAATAAAAACATACTAATATTTATTCCAACTGAGAGTAAGTCTAATGTATAGCAAATTTAATAGACAAAATATACCTCCGCATAACCATGAAAATATCAGAGTATTCCATTGAAGGCATATTTCATCACACTTTGAATGCGCAACTTCCGCTAGTTCACTTTTACGATCAATGAACGGGAGATATTTTAAGAGGCCTTTCACCATAATGTTTTTATAGGTGTGGGATAACAGATAGGAGATCTACGGAGATCTACTAAAATCTGCATAGAGAATATCATGGAAAATGAATTGAAATTTATGCTTACAATGTATTACTTGTGTACATACTATTATCAAAGAAACCATGTCAGTCTGTCTGTCCGTCCGTCACAAAATAAATGAAAAATATTGTGGAAATTAATTCAAATGTGTTCATCAATACATATTGTAGCAATGTTCATTTTAAAGCATCATCAACATATAGATACGTAATTCTGCAATACAGTCACTGTTCAATAAAATGGTAAAATATGTAATTTTCTATACGAATATCTAACACTACTATAACACTAAACATAGATAAGTAAAACCATATACTGCAGTATTGCCAGTAATAGCACACAGTGCATTACTGCTGCCAGTCATACCAGTAACTCATAGGGATGCCATACCTCATTCTTATTACAAATAATACGAAAAGAAACGAGAAAACTGAATAACCGAGTCTGCGTGGGCACTAAATAACTACACTAGCATTAATATTACTCATTTCTATTATTCATTGCCATTTATATTCCTATATTTTGTGATACCAAAAAGATAAATCATAATAAACTCATTGCATATATTATACCTAAAGCCCCGGTCACACGGCCCGAATTTTGTTGGTGCGTTCTTTGAGCGGTGGAAAAATTAATAACCGCTCGTTCCTGTTCACAGAAGTTGGTCTCCGTTACGGCAAACCAGCGCAAAGGCAACGCAGGATTTAGCGTTGCACCGATATGGCAACGGACGTGTTTTCGAATTTTTTCCGATTTTGTATAAAAAAAAGCGCGCACAAAATTGGGAGAAAAATCGAAATCATGGGAGTTGCCTTAGCGGAGCACTGCTGAAGTTGTCGTTGCTATAGCGTTAGCTTAACGATAGCAAGAGACATTGAGTTATTTTAGCGGTATGGAGCTGTACACCCTCCAAATCAACGCCAAACTGAAGTTCATCAACGACATGGATCGCTGTTTCAACGCCCGACACTGTTCCAGCAATCCCATGTCAGCGCGTAAAACGATTTCAATCACTCCATCACAGTTTGTGAAACGTTTAATCACCGCCCGGATAAAGCAGGCTAAGCAGATGTGTGTCCAGCGTTTAAGATTTCTGCGTTGGTCTAGAGGACCCAAACATCCACGAACTTGCGTCTAGTGTGTCATGATTTGACTGAGCATTGTTGGGGTAGGCGTGAACTTTACCGGAGCGGAAAATTATCGCTCCTGATCATTCGTAATTTTTTGTGCAGTTCAAATTTTTCGGAACGGTAGGAGGGACTACATGCGGTGGTCGAGCGTATATGGCGTTGCCTGAACGGAGGCCAAATTCTGGTGAGCGGTGAAAAGCGATGATGAAATTTTCTCACCGCTTCAGGAACGCTCCAACAAAGTTTTCAATGAACTTCAACTATCTATTTCTATCAAAATTTATCAGAACTTCTACCAAAGCGATCCGGTCAGCTCCGTAGTCAAAAACAGTAATTCGCTAAAAGAACTTCAAGCCCCCGCCGATCCAACGCCCACATGCGTAGAACGCCGCTCTATCAACGCTCGCGTCACCGCAATTTCTTCCCCTTTTCCCCAACCCTAACGGCAACACTCTTTGACTATTATTTTCCCTTCTATTTCTCAGATGCTGATATGACAGTCTAGTTCATGACTCAGGACTTACATTAACGTGGTTAGGAACATCTGTTACATTTATTGCATTGCTTCGTCCATCGGAAACTTCCGGAAAATGCCGCTAGCGCGTATATTCACTTCCGGAAGATACTGCTAGCGCGTATCACTCTTCTGTCAGACATAAGGTTACCCGAAGAGAAAATTATGGTGATGCCATAGAAGATCAAACTCCACTGAGGGTAAGTTCTGAGATATTGGATGATTGTATATTTTCGATCATAGTAAAACACCTCTAAAATAATTATAATTTAACTTCATATTTTAATTGTTATAGAATGGGTACAAATTAAAATTAAAATGTCATATTATATATTTTTTCTCACTTGATCGAATATGTAGCACTGTCCGATAACTCAGACAGTTAACTCCTTAGTGCTGTTAGATCTTCTATGACCCCACCATAACTTTCTCCCTGGGACACCAATCCTAATTCTGTCAGATTATCTGGTGATGAAATGTACGTTAAAGTTACCAGATTAAACATGCCATAACTACATGAATGGGAATGTGATGAATGGGGAGAGAGAATGTGATGAATGGGGAGAGAGAATGTGATGAATGGGGAGAGAGAATGTGATGAATGGGGCGAGAGAATGTGATGAATGGGGAGAGAGAATGTAATGAATGGGAGAGAGAATGTGATGAATGGGAGAGAGAATGTGATGAATGGGGAGAGAGAATGTGATGAATGGGGAGAGAGAATGTGATGAATGGGGAGAGAGAATGGGATGAATGGGGAGAGAGAATGGGATGAATGGGGAGAGAGAATGTGTGAATGGGGAGAGAGAATGTGTGAATGGGGAGAGAAAATGTGATGAATGGGGAAGTAACAAAAATAATAAAATGGAACAGAAAACACTAATAACATGGAATAGGTAACACTAATACACACTCAATGCAATTACGAACACCTCTAGGAATTCATTCCTAATGAGATCAGGAATGAAAAAATACAGGAATTGCAATTTGAAAAAGGACAGGAATTGAAAAAAACAATGATAAAAACAGAAATTTTGCAAATATAAATTCTATTAAATCATCGAGAATGGAAGTTCCCTTCCCCCTTCACACCATTCTCCTCCCTCCCTCTCTCCCCTTCCCCCTTCACTGATGTTCTCATTTACAAAGTAACTTAATTAAAACTTTTCAGGGGTGATATATGATGAGGAACATCAGCTCTCAAACACTCAGCCAAACTTAGGTAAAAGAGATAAAAAACAAAATAATAACAAAAAAGAGTTTAGTCGCTTCCTAATAAGTATATAATGTACAGTTTTATTTTTAGAGACAGTACCATGGTTATTAATTAGTAGGGGTTTAACGTCTGCTTCGGAACCAAAGGCCATATCGCTAACGTCAAAAAAGAGGGACTGGAAGAAGCAGTCAGAAAGGAAAGTGGCTCTAAGACTACTAAGGAATGTGACGTAAAGGGACACAAGCACCGGTGGCTGCACTCACGGATGGAAGAGGAAAATGAAGAGGTGATAGTAAATGAAGCCTACGTGTCTACCTAACACAAAATCTAAGAGGAAAATGAAGAGGTGATAGGAAAGGAAACCTACGAGCCTACATAACACATAAATGTACGACCTCGTAGATGAAGAGCTTAAATAAACGTAGCATTAAAAAAATGTTACGAAATGAAAAGAGACAATACATATTTTTAAATTAACATCGTCAATTTTCTGACGAGTAACATTAGTTAAAATAATTGTTAAACTAAAATTCAGTCAATATTTCATCTAATGAATATTAATTGGTTAATTATTATTCAAACTAGTACAGTACCTGCTATTGAATCTAAATTATATTCGAATGAAATTATGTATTATGGATAAACATATTCTGATTAAACAAAAAAAAAAAATTCAAAAGCCAAAATATAATTTTTTTTTTAATAATTAGTGTCAATTATTATTATATGATACTGCCACAAATGATTTGTTTTTTCTTTTAATATGTGTTTCTTGATAAAAGTGTGACACACGGACGGACAGACGGACGCGGTTTTTATTATAGTATAGACTGCACAATAATTATCCCCCTCCTTAAATCAAATTAAATTTCCAAACCAACCTCACCCTATCAATTACGCTTCCCCTTCGCAAGCACACACGGTCGGTAATTGAGTATTTACCCCAAAGTTTTGCTTGCACCGGCATCCATCCACTCAGTGAGTCTAGAATAACAGCCCATTACACTCGGATTACAATTCAGCATATGCAAATTATTACCGACATGAATCCAAATGGAACTATCAGAGCGTGAACTGCAGACAGCACACGCATACCTCATTAACATACTATGCACATGTGGCTAATATATGTGGGTAAACAGTAATAAATAGGTACTCGGATAGATAGTTATGGTGCGGCCATAGCAGATTGCGAGGGACACAGCTTGATTTTCTGTGGCCCCACCATGAGTTTCTCTCTGGGTATCCCCTCTCAATCTTCTATGGCCCCACCATAACTTTCCCTCTCGGCACACACTAAATAGTGGTATCCATGATACCTGTAGGTATCATGGATACCAAATAAAAGTGAGATAAGTTTATTATTATGATATCGTTTTTTCTTATATGACCGAAGATGTGCAACTGATCGATAATTTATAACTTACCCTCTATGAACTATTCTCATAATTCTGACGTCAAAATGACTAATAGCAAACTCTTTCACATTGAATTAGTATTACGATATTCAAGTCTCAGAACCGATATGATTCCATGCTAAGAAGAACGTGGTACGTATTTGTACCACTACGTAAAAGAAGAACGTGGTACGTATTTGTACCACTACGTGAAAGAAAAACGTGGTACGTATTTGTACCACTACGTGAAAGAAAAACGTGGTACGTATTTGTACCACTACGTGAAAGAAGAACGTGGTACGTATTTGTACCACTACGTAAAAGAAGAAAGTGGTACGTATTTGTACCACTACGTGAAAGAAGAACGTGGTACGTATTTGTACCACTACGTGAAAGAAGAACGTGGTACGTATTTGTACCACTACGTAAAAGAAGAACGTGGTACGTATTCGTACCACTACGTAAAAGAAGAAAGTGGTACGTATTTGTACCACTACGTAAAAGAAGAAAGTGGTACGTATTTGTACCACTACGTAAAAGAAGAACGTGGTACGTATTTGTACCACTACGTAAAAGAAGAAAGTGGTACGTATTTGTACCACTACGTGAAAGAAGAACGTGGTACGTATTTGTACCACTACGTGAAAGAAGAACATGGTACGTATTTGTACCACTACGTAAAAGAAGAACGTGGTACGTATTTGTACCACTACGTAAAAGAAGAAAGTGGTACGTATTTGTACCACTACGTGAAAGAAGAACGTGGTACGTATTTGTACCACTACGTAAAAGAAGAACGTGGTACGTATTTGTACCACTACGTGAAAGAAGAACGTGGTACGTATTTGTACCACTACGTGAAAGAAGAACGTGGTACGTATTTGTACCACTACGTAAAAGAAGAAAGTGTTACGTATTTGTACCACTACGTAAAAGAAGAACGTGGTACGTATTCGTACCACTACGTAAAAGAAGAAAGTGGTACGTATTTGTACCACTACGTAAAAGAAGAAAGTGGTACGTATTTGTACCACTACGTAAAAGAAGAACGTGGTACGTATTTGTACCACTACGTAAAAGAAGAAAGTGGTACGTATTTGTACCACTACGTGAAAGAAGAACGTGGTACGTATTTGTACCACTACGTGAAAGAAGAACGTGGTACGTATTTGTACCACTACGTAAAAGAAGAACGTGGTACGTATTCGTACCACTACGTAAAAGAAGAAAGTGATACGTATTTGTACCACTACGTAAAAGAAGAAAGTGGTACGTATTTGTACCACTACGTAAAAGAAGAACGTGGTACGTATTCGTACCACTACGTAAAAGAAGAAAGTGGTACGTATTTGTACCACTACGTAAAAGAAGAAAGTGGTACGTATTTGTACCACTACGTAAAAGAAGAACGTGGTACGTATTTGTACCACTACGTAAAAGAAGAACGTGGTACGTATTTGTACCACTACGTAAAAGAAGAAAGTGGTACGTATTTGTACCACTACGTAAAAGAAGAACGTGGTACGTATTTGTACCACTACGTAAAAGAAGAACGTGGTACGTATTTGTACCACTACGTAAAAGAAGAACGTGGTACGTATTTGTACCACTACGTAATGGAAGGGATGACTTAAAACACGGTCATGAATGAACTCGTTAGCGAATATAAAATGTAAAGCCTGTTCATTTTTTTTTGTAGGTGAAGTTCATACAGAAAATATATATATTGAAGAGTAGTTATTTTCTACTTAATAGTATAATCATTAACTTTGAAAAATTAAGGAAAGTAATGTTTTTGTCGGATTTATTTGTAATCTTGTTATTCGCATAACGCAAAAAGTATTCAACCAAATTGGCTGAAATTTTGTGAGCGATTGGGTCAAAGGTCAAGTTCATTTACAACTCAACGAATATTGGATGATCAAGGTCATTTACATATAAGCAGTGGCGAAGGTATGCCCATTTTAGTTACTAAATGTTATAATCATTATTTAATATTATAATCATTATTTTATGTTATAATCATTATTTAATGCTATAATCATTATTTAATGTTATAATCATCATTATTTAATGTTATAATCATCATTATTCAATGTTATAATCATTATTATTTAATATTATAATCATTAGTTAATGTTATAATCATTATTTAATGTTATAATCATTACTTAATATTATAATCATTACTTAATATTATAATCATTATTTTATGTTATAATCATCATTATTTAATGTTATAATCATCATTATTCAATGTTATAATCATTATTATTTAATATTATAATCATTAGTTAATGTTATAATCATTATTTTATGTTAAATCATTATTTTATGTTTTAATCATTATTTTATGTTTTAATCATTATTTAATATTATAATCATTAACTACTAAATATTAAAATAATTTCAACTCACCAAATCAGTGCCAATTTTTTTCATTCCACTGCAATGAGTCAAACATACCTGAAAAGAGAAAAAAAATCAAATGGAGTATGGAATAATGGAAATTACTATTACTATTATATTAGAGTTTTACAACTAGATTAGAGTTTTACAACTAGATTAGAGTTTTACAACTAGATTAGAGTTTTACAACTAGATTACAGTTTTACAACTAGATTAGAGTTTTACAACTAGATTAGAGTTTTACAACTAGATTAGAGTTTTACAACTAGATTAGAGTTTTACAACTAGATTAGAGTTTTACAACGTTTTGCATACAGCGATTGTTGCGATCATTGTTCAGCAATCCTCGCCCAGCGATTATCGCTGAGCTATAATTCAATGTATTCCTATTTCCAGGCGATCATTGCTGAGCGATGATCGCAACAATCGCTCCATGTAAAACGTACCTTATGGCGATTCAGTAGTTATGTTACATTGTTTCGAGTCTGATAGATTACATTGTTATCAAGATTTAACAGTTTACAAATACAATAGATTCTCATTCCATTACAACTGATGAAGCAAGCCAATTGATAGGATTAAATTATAAATGATCCCAAATTTGTACATTTAGTAACTGTGAATAATTGGAATTTCTAAAGTTTCACTATTAGTGAATAAAATCATTGACTCTATCTGCCCTAAAAGGACGCATCTGTCCCCTTTTAATTAAAGTACAATTTGGATATATTTTCATTCAAGCAACCGGCTAAATTTTGTTTGTTAAATATGCTTAGTTTGCTTATATCTATTACAAGGATACTCTAAAAATATATTTATTCTTTCACATGACGAGTAAGCTACCTCCAGAGCCTCGATCATTCCGCTAACAATTTGTGAATTAAGTAATACTTTATTCATTCAACGTTTTCAAAAGAAACGGAAAAATCTTATATATTAATTATTTATAAATTCAGTAGCATGTGAATTATGTTTTCATTTAATTGAATGGATAAATTAATAAAATGATAATCTGATATTCAAATTTGAAAATCAATCAATAGCCACAGTGACTGAAATTCAATTGACTGCAACTTGAGTCCGAAAGACAGAGCATTAATTCTGCAGGATAATATAAGCAATAAAGCTGAGTAGACAGAAACAAGACAACCATCGATAAATTGGAGAAAAATGGAGAGGTGGTGGAGAGGAATGGAGAGGTGGTGGAGAGGAATGGAGAGGTGGTGGAGAGGAATGGAGAGGTGGTGGAGAGAAATGGAGAGGTGGTGGAGAGGAATGGAGAGGTGGTGGAGAGGAATGGAGAGGTGGTGGAGAGGAATGGAGAGGTGGTGGAGAGAAATGGAGAGGTGGTGGAGAGAAATGGAGAGGTGGTGGAGAGGAATGGAGAGGTGGTGGAGAGGAATGGAGAGGTGGTGGAGAGGAATGGAGAGGTGGTGGAGAGGAATGGAGAGGTGGTGGAGAGGAATGGAGAGGTGGTGGAGAGAAATGGAGAGGTGATGGAGAGAAATGGAGAGGTTGTGGAGAGGAATGGAGAGGTGATGGAGAGAAATGGAGAGGTGATGGAGAGGTGATGGAGAGGGTAAGAATACAACTCACATTCTATTGATGAACATATTGGAAACAGGAAATAATTTAGTAGGGGTTTAACTTCTGCTTTGGAACCAAAGGCAATATCGCTGATGTTAAAAGGAAAGAAAATACAAGGGACTGGAAGAAGCAGTCAGAAAGGAAAGTAGCACCATGAAAAAAGTCACCTACCATCAGTCTCTGACGAAGCTCATGGATGCAGAAAAGCTACTCCATGAAAACAGTACTTACCAAAGAATGTGACGAAAACGGACACAAGCACCGGTGGCTACACTCACGGATAGAAGAGGAGAATGAAGAGGTGATAGTAAATAAAGGCTACGAGTCTACCTAACACAAAATCTAATACCTCGTAGTTGAAGAGCGTAACTCTAGCGCTATCCTCTAAAACTCAAAACGATTTCTACGTAACCAAACAGTAGCAAATTTCCACCCCACAACAATATTATCGTACATCTACTAAACTGTTATGCGAAAAGCAAGATGTGCGGCATAACAATGAGTTCCCGTAATTATTTATTCAAATTGCTCCCCCATAGTCTAATTCCGGCGTTTAGTCCTCTCTAATTAAGGCGCCTTTGTCCGATTGCGTTATAGGGTTTCGCCAAAATCTTATTTGTCCGATTGCGGTGACAGAACTAGAGCTTCGTGTAATCTTATCAGACTGACGTGGGGATATAAATAGTAATATGCTAATGTCATAAAGTATGCTGGAATAGGGAAAATTAAATACAAATAGGGTTATAAATATTAAGAGCAAGAAAAAAAAATTAAATGAAAAAAAAATTAAGAACAAGAAGCTTCAGAAAAAAATAACCAGGAAAATTTATTATTATATAAAATTATACGGACAGTATATAAAATAACCGAAATGCTAAAGATGTGGATAATACGATCAATAAATCCAAACATAATATCCACACTGGCACTTTATCCACACAGGCACTTTATCCACACAGGCACTTAATCCACACAGGCACTATATCCACACAGGCACTATATTCACACAGGCACTACATCCACACAGGCACTTTATCCACACAGGCACTTTATCCACACAGGCACTTTATCCACACAGGCACTTTATCCACACAGGCACTATATCCACACAGGCACTATATTCACACAGGCACTACATCCACACAGGCACTTTATCCACACAGGCACTTTATCCACACAGGCACTTTATCCACACAGGCACTTTATCCACACAGGCACTATATCCACACAGGCACTATATCCACACAGGCACTATATTCACACAGGCACTACATCCACACAGGCACTTTATCCACACAGGCACTATATCCACACAGGCACTATATCCACACAGGCACTTTATCCACACAGGCACTGTATCCACACAGGCACTGTATCCACACAGGCACTGTATCCACACAGGCACTGTATCCACACAGGCACTATATCCACACAGGCACTGTATCCACACAGGCACTTTATCCACACAGGCACTTTATCCACACAAGCACTGTATCCACACAGGCACTATATCCACACAGGCACTATATCCACACAGGCACTGTATCCACACAGGCACTATATCCACACAGGCACTTTATCCACACAAGCACTGTATCCACACAGGCACTATATCCACACAGGCACTATATCCACACAGGCACTGTATCCACACAGGCACTATATCCACACAGGCACTATATCCACACAGGCACTATATCCACACAGGCACTTTATCCACACAGGCACTATATCCACACAGGCACTGTATCCACACAGGCACTGTATCCACACATGCACTTTATCCACACAGGCACTATATCCACACAGGCACTATATCCACACAGGCACTATATTCACACAGACACTATACCCACACAGACACTATATCCACACAGGCACTATATCCACACAGGCACTATATCCACACAGGCACTATATCCACACAGACACTATATCCACACAGGCACTATATCCACACAGGCACTACATCCACACAGGCACTATATCCACACAGGCACTATATCCACACAGGCACTATATCCACACAGGCACTATATTCACACAGGCACTATATCCACACAGGCACTATATCCACACAGGCACTATATCCACACAGACACTGTATCCACACAGGCACTATATCCACACAGGCACTATATCCACACAGGCACTTTATCCACACAGGCACTATATCCACACAGGCACTGTATCCACACAGTCACTATATCTACACAGGCACTGTATCTACACAGTCAATATCCACACAGTCAATATCCACACAGTCTATACCCACACAGTCAATATCCACACAGTCAATATCCACACAGTCAATATCCACACAGTCAATATCCACACAGTCAATATCCACACAGTCAATATCCACACAGTCAATATCCACACAGTCAATATCCACACAGTCAATACCCACACAGTCAATATCCACACAGTCAATATCCACACAGTCAATATCCACACAGTCATTATCCACACAGTCAATATCCACACAGTCAATATCCACACAGTCAATACCCACACAGTCAATATCCACACAGTCAATATCCACACAGTCAATATCCACACAGTCAATATCCACACAGTCAATATCCACACAGTCAATATCCACACAGTCAATATCCACACAGTCATTATCCACACAGTCAATATCCACACAGTCAATACCCACACAGTCAATACCCACACAGTCAATATCCACACAGTCAATACCACACAGTCAATATCCACACAGGCACTATATCCACACAGTCAATATCCACACAGTCAATATCCACACAGTCAATACCCACACAGTCAATATCCACACAGTCTATATCCACACAGTCAATATCCACACAGGCACTATATCCACACAGTCAATACCCACACAGTCAATATCCACACAGTCAATATCCACACAGTCAATATCCACACAGGCACTATATCCACACAGTCAATATCCACACAGTCAAAATCCACACATTCATTATCCACACAGTCAATATCCACACAGTCAATACCCACACAGTCAATATCCACACAGTCAATATCCACACAGTCAATACCCACACAGTCAATACCCACACAGTCAATACCCACACAGTCAATATCCACACAGTCAATATCCACACAGTCAATATCCACACAGTCAATATCCACACAGTCAATATCCACACAGTCTATACCCACACAGTCAATATCCACACAGTCAATATCCACACAGTCAATATCCACACAGTCAATATCCACACAGTCAATATCCACACAGTCAATATCCACACAGTCAATATCCACACAGTCAATATCCACACAGTCAATACCCACACAGTCAATATCCACACAGTCAATATCCACACAGTCAATATCCACACAGTCATTATCCACACAGTCATTATCCACACAGTCAATATCCACACAGTCAATACCCACACAGTCAATATCCACACAGTCAATACCCACACAGTCAATATCCACACAGTCAATACCCACACAGTCAATACCCACACAGTCAATATCCACACAGTCAATATCCACACAGTCAATATCCACACAGTCAATATCCACACAGTCAATATCCACACAGTCAATATCCACACAGTCAATACCCACACAGTCAATATCCACACAGTCAATATCCACACAGTCAATATCCACACAGTCAATATCCACACAGTCAATATCCACACAGTTAATATCCACACAGTCAATATCCACACAGTCAATACCCACACAGTCAATATCCACACAGTCAATACCCACACAGTCAATATCCACACAGTCAATATCCACACAGTCAATATCCACACAGTCTATATCCACACAGTCAATATCCACACAGTCAATACCCACACAGTCAATATCCACACAGTCAATATCCACACAGTCAATATCCACACAGTCAATATCCACACAGTCGATATCCACACAGTCAATATCCACACAGTAAATACCCACACAGTCAATATCCACACAGTCAATATCCACACAGTCAATATCCACACAGTCAATATCCACACAGTCAATATCCACACAGTCAATACCCACACAGTCAATATCCACACAGTCAATACCCACACAGTCAATATCCACACAGTCAATATCCACACAGTCATTATCCACACAGTCAATACCCACACAGTCAATATCCACACAGTCAATATCCACACAGTCAATATCCACACAGTCAATATCCACACAGTCGATATCCACACAGTCAATATCCACACAGTCAATACCCACACAGTCAATATCCACACATTCCATGCATACAATCACCATCTGTTTATAGAATCTTCTTCGCTTTGTATGTCAGACTGAGACCTAAAAACTACCAAAACATCAACTCCAATTGACTAAAACTTTGCAATGCCACAACGAATAACTTGAGTCGACGGGGAGAAAATGAAACGCGACGTTTTCTCTACGAAGTGAAACTTAGTATACCAATAGTCGAAAAAAGTGTCGATACGCACTGAATTTGTTTAGATAAGTTACCTTTCAATGCAAGACATTATTTTATAAATAATAAAGATAGGATAAATAATTTTTAAAGATAAAAGGGGTTAAAAATGGAAATTTTCTAATATGCCCAGATAATATAAAGACATAGCTAATTAGCTATGCTCTTCCATTTAAAATTAAAATAAAATAAATCGTAAAGTACCGATGAAGTTGTAGGTGAAATGATACACAACAACAATCATACCCTAGGTATAGAGCTGAACTTTGTCTCGCCTAATGAAAATAAATACAACATGTATCAACAGAGCAGGAATAAATTGTTTCATTAGGTATCGAATACTGTATCTGAACTTATTGTAAACTAACACACTAGATGCTGTTGAAATGTTAAATGGTAGAATGAAAAATGTTGAAATGGAAAATGTTAAAATGAAAAATGTTAAAATGAAAAATGTTAAAATGAAAAATGTTAAAATGAAAAATGTTAAAATGAAAAATGTTAAAATGAAAAATGTTAAAATGAAAAATGTTAAAATGTAAAATATTGAAATGAAAAATGTTAAAATGAAAAATGTTGAAATGGAAAATGTTAAAATGAAAAATGTTAAAATGAAAAATGTTGAAATGAAAAATGTTAAAATGAAAAATGTTAAAATGAAAAATGTTAAAATGAAAAATGTTAAAATGGAAAATGTTAAAATGAAACATGTTAAAATGAAACATGTTAAAATGAAAAATATTAAAATGAAACATGTTAAAATGAAAAATGTTGAAATGAAAAATGTTAAGATGAAAAATGAAAAATGTTAAAATGGAAAATGTTAAAATGAAACATGTTAAAATGAAACATGTTAAAATGAAAAATATTAAAATGAAACATGTTAAAATGAAAAATGTTGAAATGAAAAATGTTAAGATGAAAAATGGAAAATGTTAAAATGGAAAATGTTAAAATGAAAAAAAAGTTCAATAAATTAAAGCTACAAACTTTAATTCAGAACAATAAATAGACTTCCTTAATAACGTCAAACTTACTAAAAGTTTGAAAGTTTACATAAAGACATCGGAAGAGGGGAGATAGTTCTGAAATAGTTCTGAAGGGAACTTTATCTATTCTTTGTAAGTTTATTTTTTTAAGTTTATTTATTCTTTTGTAGACTGCAAAGATGAAGAGCCTCTAAAATGGATATGGTAAGTAATATGAATTATACATGAAATAATATCAAAGAAAATAGAGTGATGTTTGTTTCGTTTGAAGAGAAAATTGAAAATAGGAACATTTTTATGAAACAGAATGACAATTTTGTATTAAACCATTAGAATTAATAATTTTGAATAATAATTAAATCATAATTCATAGATATATTTAGCATGATATATTTATAATTATATACCAAATAAAATGAGATAAAGTAAGTTATAAGATTTTATTTGTAGCTATGTTATTAATGAAAAATCAAAAATCATATATTGTATAAATGTTAGTAATTATAATTTCAAACGTATTTATGTAACCTCCATAAGAATATATTTAATATTTATAGTTACAGACTATACTTCACTAGGTTTATAAACCATATTTTCATTGTATCACACAAAAACAATAAACTCTGCGGTTAAAATACCAGTGTATCACAATAACTTTGTAAATTAAAGCAAAGTCATGGCTTGATTTTGTTGTGCCTAGTTTGGAAACTTGGATAACTTGTCTAGGAGAGATATTTAGAGTGTAACAATGCTAGTACTTATTGTAAAGCAAAATACAATGCTATCTTTACTTAGTCTTTAAGTATGAAGGCCCCTCTATAGTCTCTCATGACCCCACCATAACTTTACCTCGTGCACTAAAGATATAATTTAAAAAAATAAAAATATTGTACCTTGTGGATAAGTTTTTTTTGCGTAGTGTTTTAAGGATAGTAACTCATTGATCGGAGATTAACCAACAAGTGTATCAGGGGGCTTGCCACTCCCAAACCCCCTGCTAGGTCAATAAAAAATCATGAAATGTGCAGTACAACAAACTACGGATACAACAAACTACATAACATACATTAATGTTGAAAGTTTCAAAGTTTTTATTGTTTGAAATGGAATTAAATTCAACTTATAAATATATGCGAAGAGGGTGGACCAACCGACAGAGGGCGGAGCACCACCGATTGTGTGCTCCGTCCCTGTTGGCTCCTTCTCCCTGCCGACCAATCAGAAAAGAGTTATCCTTATAAACGTTATCAGTAATAACATTATTCTTGCAGCACTGTATCGATAGAAAAATTTTGCAGTGGAGACAGTATCCTAAAAACCTTATGAGCTGTTACTATATTTTATATATACTTTAAACATGAGAAACATAATATTTTGGGGCACACCGACCAGTTCCAATCTAATCATTCCCGTGGAGTTCTTGCGATGGTAAATGATGAAAAAGCGCCAAACCTTCAATAGATCATTAGGCAGATTTTTCATTCATTACCCCAATTAATTATTATTCTCATTAGGAGCAGTGAATTAAATAGAGATATTTAATGTAAGAACGTCAAAGACTTGTAGAGTCCCCTCCTAATCTTCTATGGCCCCACCATATAACTTTCTCTCAAGTTGAATAGCATTTTTGTATTTAATTATTCAGTTTAATTATTGAATGAATGTGAGTTTAAAAATAATACTAAAGTTGTACGATGAAATTCATGGAAAATCTATTTTAGTGAATAAAAATTAATAAAATTTGCTAGCTACTTAACAAGTTTTCATACTCGGATTAAGTGATTAAATTAGATCACTAGGAAGATTAAGGGTTAATAATATTGATTAAAGAGCCGGTTATTCTGGTGAAAAATTCGTAGAAATTTAATTTAAAATTGAAAGAAATAAAATTGTAAATAATTAGGCAATGTTGAAAATTTAAAATTTAACTATTTTTGCACCTCAATTAAGAAAAAAAAATGACACTTATATAAAATATAAATATTTTAAAGGGTAAATTAAGATCATATAAAGAAACTGTATAATTTATCATTTTTAATACGTCGTAAGTTCGAATTACATTCTTATATGATCGAAAATGTGGAACTGAGCGATAATTCGGAACTTAACCTAACATTTTGAATTTTATTTCATCAGTTAAAAAGAATCTAAAAAGAAAATTTAACTCATTTAAATACAGTAAAACAATTTAATTGGAAAGAAGGCTATTTTTTCTTAAAGAAAGAGTTGTCTTTTCCCAGTGATCCTTATCCATTTAGTGGGCTATAGGATTTGAATCCCATTCTATTTGTTCGAATCAGGGGGATGGAGGATTCGAACAAACGATTGCCTTCGAACTGTTTAATCAAGAATATAATTAACAATAAAAAAAAATATAGTGTCAACAATAAATATAGTGTCAATAATAAGTAGAGCGTCAACAATAAGTAGAGCGTCAACAATAAGTATAGTGTCAACAATAAATATAGTGTCAAAAATAAATATAGTGTCAACAATAAGTATAGTGTCAACAATAACTGTAGTGTCAACAATAACTATAGTGTCAAAAATAAGTATAGTGACAACAATAAATATAGTGACAACAATAAATGTAGTGTCAACAATAAGTACAGTGACAACAATAAATATAGTGTCAACAATAAGTATACTGACAACAATAAGTATACTGACAACAAAAAGTATAGTGACAACAATAACTATAGTGTCAACAATAACTATAGTGTCAACAATAACTATAGTGTCAACAATAAGTATAGCGTCAACAATAAGTATAGTGTCAACAATAACTGTAGTGTCAACAATAACTATAGTGTCAAAAATAAGTATAGTGACAACAATAAATGTAGTGTCAACAATAAGTACAGTGACAACAATAAATATAGTGTCAACAATAAGTATACTGACAACAATAAGTATACTGACAACAATAAGTATACTGACAACAAAAAGTATAGTGACAACAATAACTATAGTGTCAACAATAACTATAGTGTCAACAATAACTATAGTGTCAACAATAAGTATAGCGTCAACAAAAAGCATAGTGACAACAATAAATATAGTGTCAACAATAAATATAGTGTCAACAATAAATATAGTGTCAACAATAAATATAGGTTCAAAATGAAAATATTAAAATATCAATAAATATTGTCGAGTTTGTCGACAACATTACAAATATATTTTTCAAAAATTAAAGCATAGAACCAAACATAAATAAGATCACTTCAGTTGTTGTGCAGAAATTACTCAGTAAGTTAGCGGTGTATATTCTGTTCACGGACTTAGATACTTGGGCAAGAGTTGCCAAGAAATTATCCCAAGAAATATAGACGACAAGTGACAAAAGTTTAAATTACAAACTAAAGTTCGGATGGTTAGTGTCAAAAGGACAAAAATAATTAACCAGTTATGAATTAGTGCCCGGAATTTGGAGGAATTATTAAAGAAGGAGATAGAACATTCAGTGATAATATTAATCATTGTTAATAGTGATAGAGTGGGGCTAAATTGTTCAAAGTTAGAACTTTAGAATTTAACTTATACAAATTCTCTTAAAAAACTATTTCATGTATTATTAACCTTTCACTGTGCACTTTATTTACAACTATTGGTGGTTGTTTTAACGCTTCACTGTGCACTTTATTTACAACTATTGGTGGTTGTTTTAACTCTTCACTGTGCACTTTATTTACAACTATTGGTGGTTGTTTTAACTCTTCACTGTGCACTTTATTTACAACTATTGGTGGTTGTTTTAACTCTTCACTGTGCACTTTATTTACAACTATTGGTGGTTGTTTTAACCCTTCACTGTGCACTTTATTTACAACTATTGGTGGTTGTTTTAACTCTTCACTGTGCACTTTATTTACAACTATTGGTGGTTGTTTTAACCTTTCACTGTGCACTTTATTTACAACTATTGGTGGTTGTTTTAACTCTTCACTGTGCACTTTATTTACAACTATTGGTGGTTGTTTTAACCCTTCACTGTGCACTTTATTAACAACTATTGGTGGTTGTTTTAACTCTTCACTGTGCACTTTATTTACAACTATTGGTGGTTGTTTTAACCCTTCACTGTGTACCTTATTTACCACTATTGGTGGTTGTTTTAACTCTCCACTGTTCACTTTATTTACAACTATTGGTGGTTGTTTTAACTCATCACTGTGCACTTTATTTACAACTATTGGTGGTTGTTTTAACTCATCACTGTGCACTTTATTTACAACTATTGGTGGTTGTTTTAACCCTTCACTGTTCACTTTATTTACAACTATTGGTGGTTGTTTTAACTCATCACTGTGCACTTTATTTACAACTATTGGTGGTTGTTTTAACTCTTCACTGTTCACTTTATTTACAACTATTGGTGGTTGTTTTAACCCTTCACTGTGCACTTTATTTACAACTATTGGTGGTTGTTTTAACTCTTCACTGTTCACTTTATTTACAACTATTGGTGGTTGTTTTATCCCTTCACTGTGCACTTTATTTACAACTATTGGTGGTTGTTTTAACTCTTCACTGTTCACTTTATTTACAACTATTGGTGGTTGTTTTACAAGGATATGCTTTTGCTAAACAATTAAAATTAATTGAATATAAAACTCAAACTTTAATAGTTTTATCCTCTTTAATGGATATAACCATCAAAATAATCTAAAGCATCAATCTAACTGAATTAGATTTCTATTTAGATTTCTCATATTTTTCTTCTTTTTCAATTCAAATCTTGTTAACCGAAAATCGAATTACCAGAGCATACAAATCAAATAAAACAGTTTTTATTATCGAAACCAATCAAGAATGTCTAGTAAGAGAATATAAAAAGTATCAATGGTATCGGTTATCAATGTCAAGGCACCAGAAGAAATATCGGTTATATGGATTACCGATAAATTGTTTGTACAAACTATTTACCTTCTTTTGAAAAAGAAGTTATTGCTAGTTTTTGGGTAAATATTTATGGAGGTAGAATGGAATTAGAGAATTGAAATTAAATTGTGTCATTAAAATTAAATGAAATCATTGGAATTAAATTATATTAGAGAATATAAAATATGGTATCATTAAACTGGAATAGTTTCATCAAATTGAATATTATCGTTAAAATTAAATTTCATCATTAAAATTAAATGATATCGATAAAATTAAACGATATCATTAAAATTAAATTTATTTTATTACTAGTGTATTGGCCCGTTAAAAATAACGGGTCTTCAATAGTTATTTATTATCCGTTGTTAAGTTATTTTTAGTAAATTAAAATTGAAAAATTCTGTATAAACTGATCCTTATTTCATAAATAAATACATTTAGAAATTGAATAAAAACAGGGGAATTTAAATATCAAGTCAATATATTCCCGTGCGTATCATAGTTACATTCTTCATGTTTAATACCCATAGTGTAAAAGGGGACACCAAATAAATATATAAATAAATAAACACACTAAGGAAATTAATAGTATAGATACAAATAAATTTTTCAATCATATCATAATAAAAAAGAATCGGATTCTAACACAAAATCTAATAAGAGCCGCGTCTGTCTGTCCGTCCGTCCGTCCGTCACATATTAAAAGGAAAAAATCATTTGTGGCAGTATCATGACTACGGGCTACAATAATAATTCACATCAATAAATTAAAATATTTTGGCTTTTGAAATTTCTTTAATAATAAACACTTGGAATATAATTTATAGATTCATAACAGGTACTGTACTATTTAATATTGACAGGTGAAAATCAAGGTTCATAGACTATAACAGGTTAAACGAATAGAAATAGTACGAAATGTTACTAAGAGCTGAGTCTACAAATTCTTTAGATGAAAACCTTTTCTTTAGATTAAAACCTATGAAAGCTATGTTACAAATAATTGACATTTACATTGTTTATTTGTTTTTTTATTATTGCAATATTATGTTTGTTCTTATTTTAGGCCTTTAGCTACAGTAATTAAAGCGGATGAAAATGTTGACCAGTGCCCATTAATCAACGGACAACGACGTGAATAGCAGTTAGCTTTTTGTTCTTTTAACAGTGATAAAAACCATTTCTTTGAAATATTTTTATACCATTCGATAGATTATTAAATTCTAAAGAATTCTATTGTGACTCACGCACATGTTTAATCTACCGTTTAAGAGATATTCAAGAAGGAAGACAGAAAATGTTGTTTTCTCAATGATAAATTTTTCCCCATTCGTTTAACCTGTTATAGTCTATGAACCTTGGGTGAAAATGTCTAGTAACCATATCCACACATTCTATAGGACTACTCAAGAAAGTAGGCCTATACGGTTTATTTAGTGTACCAGCAAATACGTCACTACTGACTTTTCATCTGCATATTTTGAATTTAAGATTCCTCTTTTACCATCATACTCACAATTAATAATGTTTTTAGGACATAAAATATTCGATATTTGTACTCAGGAATTTTTTAATTTACTATAAATTTTTATAATCTTGTAGAATAATAATTTAAATCCTTTATATAGCGACATAAGAGTTGGTTTCTTTTTATCGTACTGTGAAATATTTGAACTGTTCAAATTTCGACGTAAATTTTTTCGAATTGTATCCCATATTAGGCTAACAAGTCACAGCTACAATTAATTTATTTAGAACATTTAAAGAGTTAAATAGAAATAGGGTAATTTCTGAGTTATCGGACATACCACCTTCTCGATCATGTATAAAAAATAATTATTATTATTTAACCTATATTTTAATTAATGATGATCAATATCTATTAAAATTTAAATAATAATCATTATGTTCATTTTTCTTGAATGATCGGAAATGCAAAGCTGTCCGATAACTCTGTACTTGCCCTAAGTTCATGGATAGCAATTTGGAATGGAGTTGCAAATCCCTCGATGTTCCAGAACAAAAGGTTCACACGTAAGAGTTCTACTTACTTCAAGAAGTTAGGTATTCATGAGCAGAACTGCGAGGCTGCTTATAAAAAAGATCCATGTAAATTACGTCAAATAGAACACAGTATTATACAGCCTGTTAATATAAGTGGTAACATAACTTATATTTGGATGTAATGTCATAAATACGGTTTATTATTAGGACTCCTCTATAGTCTATACTAATAATTTCCCTCGTGTGTTTATTTGTATATTTGGTGTCCGCTTTTACACGATGGGTATTAAACATGGAGAATGTAACTATGATACGCACGGGAATATATTGACTTGATATTTAAATCCCCCTGTTTTTGTTCAATATTTAAATGTATTTTATCTATAAAATAAATTAGACTTTGCAGAAAAATAAATTGTAATTTAATTCATTAAAAGTAACATAATAACGGGTAATAAATTGGTACTGATGATGACCCGTTATTTTTAACGGGAAAGTCAACTAGTCTTATATAATTCTTATATAATTTCTCGTTTTTCAAAGGCGTCTAATTTGCATATGGTATATTTCAGAACATTTACTAATTAATAACAGATGGCGTTGTTCACATTATTTTCCAGATGACCTTGAATCTACATTGATGTTTACAAAATGAATTTGAGATATATACACTATAATATATACTAACTAAAAAGTTATTTCCAGAGTTATAATTATGAATATTACTTGCCAATATAAAAACGTTCTTTGCTCAACGTTTAGAGAAATAAAACAAGATGGCGTCAATGAGAGTTGAAAAAGTATTTATCACTAGATGGCGCTTTTATCAAAATAAATTATTTAAAGTTTCTTTTCTTTAATAAAGATTATTTGAATAAACAGAGAGTAAAATATTACGTAATTAAATATTTATAGTATATATAACTATTTCTGTCTCGTTTTATCAGTTACATATTTATTTGGTAGTTTGTGTGACCGAACTATTATATTTAATAGTTCTTGTATGAATTATATAAATGTAGTAGAACTCCTCTATAGTGAATCTAGTCCTGAGTGAGAGAACTACCCCGTATAGTGAACAAATTTTCTTTAGTCTGCCATGAATAGACATTAGTTTTAGAAAACTAATTACCATTCATGGGAAACTACATTAAAACCTTCCGTCATAAGCCATTATAGCAGGAGAAAATTACCCAATATATCTAATCCTAATTATAGTATATTAAATTGCAGTTAGAACGTTCTTTAATTATTTAGTATGGTTTTAACGTCACAAAGGCCATATCAATGACGTCAAAGAGAAATTAAGTACAAGGGACTGGAAGAAGCAGTCAGAAAGAAAAGTGACTCCATGAACAAAGTCACCAGTTAAAATGGCATGTCAATATATTGCATTAAAATAGTGAAGAAAAATCAAAGAAAAAAAATTTATGCCCTGAATTAATATGATCGAGTAAAAACAATTTTTTTATGATATTCTTGTTATATATAGATAAAGAAAAAACAATGAACGTAAACTAATATCAGCGTACACATGTGTTCTAATATATGAAAGATCGTTTAAGGAAAATATCTCAAACAAAGAGTGCAAAATACATCACTTGTAAGGGGACACATATGTCATCTAATGCCATAGAGGGTTAAATGTAGCAGTAATTCGTACAAACATCAAAATGTGAACAGTGCACGAAGGACAGACATATTAATGTCCCATAAAATACTAGCAGTAATGAAATCAAAGACCCGTGAAGATAAAAACATTTATAATAAGGACCTTCCTTCCTTCCTTCATTCATTCCTATTTGAAAATAAAGAAAAAAACAGAGCCAGAAAATAATCATGGGGCATTTTACAGAAAAAAGTGGATAAAAATTATAAACTATTTTATAACCTAATTATTGCTTTAATCAAAAATTAAATAAGGAAAATATATTCGATGAATATGAAAAGTAAAATTATTATGAATTATTTTAATGAATTTATCTTGAACCTCACATTCCCCATCACTCTCACATTCCCCATCACTCTCACATTCCCCATCACTCTCACATTCCCCATCACTCTCACATTCCCCATCACTCTCACATTCCCCATCACTCTCACATTCCCCATCACACTCACATTCCCCATCACTTTCACATTCCCCATCACTCTCACATTCCCCATCACTCTCACATTCCCCATCACTCTCACATTCTCCATCACTCTCACATTCCCCATCGTTCTCACATTCCCCATCGCTTTCACATTCCCCATCACTCTCACATTCCCCATCACTCTCACATTCCCCATCACTCTCACATTCCCCATCACTCTCACATTCCCCATCACTCTCACATTCTCCATCACTCACATTCCCCATCGTTCTCACATTCCCCATCGCTCTCAAATTCCCCATCACTTTCACATTCCCCATCACTCTCACGTTCTCCATCATTCTCACATTCCCCATCGCTTTCACATTCCCCATCACTCTCACATTCCCCATCACTCTCACATTCCCCATCACTCTCACATTCCCCATCACTCTCACATTCCCCATCACTCTCACATTCTCCATCACTCTCACGTTCTCCATCATTCTCACATTCCCCATCGCTTTCACATTCCCCATCACTCTCACATTCCCCATCACTCTCACATTCCCCATCACTCTCACATTCCCCATCACTCTCACATTCCCCATCACTCTCACATTCTCCATCACTCTCACATTCCCCATCGTTCTCACATTCCCCATCGCTCTCAAATTCCCCATCACTTTCACATTCCCCATCACTCTCACGTTCTCCATCACTCTCACATTCCCCATCGCTCTCAAATTCCCCATCACTTTCACATTCCCCATCACTCTCACGTTCTCCATCACTCTTACATTCCCCATCACTCTCACATTCCCCATCACTTTCACATTCCCCATCACTCTCACATTCCCCATCACTCTCACATTCCCCATCACTCTCACATTCCCCATCACTCTCACATTCCCCATCACTCTCACTCTCTCTCCCTCTTTCGACATCATAACTAATGAAGTTAATATCCCCGAAGGATGCGCAAGGAACATTGAGTCATGTTCAACATTGAACTACACGGTCTATCTCTCTATTTCAAACTATTCAGCAGCATTATCAACTAGAGTCCTTGTCAAAGATGTAACTAAATGTAACATCAATTCAATGTTGAATTCAATAAAAAACAGTTTAAATACTCAACAGGTTAATATAACATAAATCCACTTGTGGCCGAAAATTTAGAAATATTTTCTTTTTCAAAGTCACCCCATCAATTTCGTTTGAATTGCAAATTCGGAAGGAGGGATACAATCTGCAGAATTTACCTTTTCCGATTCGTGTGAATGTTTGTCGTTCTTCAGGAGTTGATCTTTTCTGGAGTGAGAACTATTTCCATATTCCCAATAACTTGTTATTCAGTTAAATTTATTTTCGAACAGAAGTTTAGGGCAGAAGTTAGAGGCTGGCAGCGCAGTTTAGGGACAATATTATTTGCTGCAAACTACAGCGCAGTTTAGGGACAATATTATTTGCTGCAAACTATACAGCGCAGTTTAGGGACAATATTATTTGCTGCAAAGTATACAGCGCAGTTTAGGGACAATATTATCTGCTGCAAACTATGCAGCGCAGTTTAGAGGCAATATTATCTGCTTCAAACTCTAGAGCGCAGTTTAGGGACAATATTATCTGCTGCAAACTATACAGCGCAGTTTAGGGACAATATTATCTGCTGCAAACGAACTGGCGTCATGATGTACAAGAGACTTTGGAGAAGTAGTGGAGAAGTAAAATGGCACAATGAACAAATGACGATGACCAAGTTCATGAAGGCAGAAAAGCTACTCCTGTAGCACTGCCACTGATCAAGACTGAGATATACTAAGAACTTTTCATTAATTGAACATTATTTATCAATTAACGAATATTATTTAATAATTGAACATCAATATCTGAAAGAGTAAGTTGGTGATCCAGCCTGAGGTTCCGTACTGCATTGGTTGATTTAACTGGTATGTGAGTGATGACGAAGATTTGCAGAGGGGTTGAGATTTGTTTATTATGAATAACACCATATATAATTAATTACACAAGCGGTAAAGTCTTAATTAAATGGTTGCTGTGGATGGTAAGACCAGAAATGGGTCTTGCTCATATCTGTTGAAGACTGAGCTACGACTAACCCACTAAAACCGACTCTTAAATTACTTCCTGCCTTACATTTACAGGCCTTTATATAGTCTAAAAAAATAACTGGAACCTAATAATGAGCTAAGACCCCTTCCACAGTTTGGGTGGTCCAACTAATTCTCATAGGCCTCAAGTAACCACAAGAATTCTAAATCTTTACCAGACTATCATAAAGCACATAATTAAATCATGAAAGATACCTAGACTAATTCCTTCATGACTTAATACAGTTTTGTGATTTTAAAATATTTTTTAGTTAATTCCGAAAGCAACAGTTGGCAACATCAATACACAAAAGAAACGTGCTTGTTACAAACTAGTAATATAGTTATTATAATCACAGTTAAAATGTATTGATTAGAATCACTGCCACCAGATTGACGTGCAAGAGACATCCGTTCTTTTTCTTCGTTATAGCTAATGTGTTGACAGAATTACAGCGGAGACAAAGTTAGTTAGTGTTTAATTCGGTTTGGAAGCAGAAAGACTTTCACTAATTCCTTTGATTAACTCACCTTTTGAAGTGTGGATGAAATAACGAATGGACATTTTTGATGACTTGACAAACTAGTTCAGTGATTGGTTGAATTCAATTAACTACTTTATTTTAACCGACTAATTCCACTTGGTTAAACTGGAGAAATTGCCTTGGAAAAGTTTACAGAAATTGACTATAGAAATAAATTATGTATAATACTATCAACTCTCCTTATTTTCATTAATTTCATTTTTACTGAATATCTTCTTTCTCTTTTTGTCTCCAAAATATCGATTGTTTTACAATCCTCGCCCCAATCAATTTACCCGCTGCTTCACTTGAGGTTAAAAATCCACGTCTTTTCCCATTAAATTTCCTGATATTAAATCAACAGAAAGGAGATCAAAATAAAGAGATTTATCGCACGGGTTTCACCTGGAGAAAAGCACGTAGAAAGTCAATGCACGTAGAGAGTAAATGCACGTAGAGAGTAAATGCACGTAGAGAGTAAATGCACGTAGGGAGTAAATGCACATAGAAAGTCAATGCAGGTATAAAGTCAATGCAGGTAGAAAGTCAATGAAACGTAGAGAGTAAATGCACGTAGAGAGTAAATGCACGTAGAGAGTAAATGCACGTAGAGAGTAAATGCACATAGAAAGTCAATGCAGGTAGAAAGTCAATGCAGGTAGAAAGTCAATGCAGGTAGAAAGTCAATGCAGGTAGAAAGTCAAGGCAGGTAGAAAGTCAATGCAGGAAGAAAGTCAATGCAGGCAGAAAGTAAATGCAGGTAGAAAGTAAATGCAGGTAGAAAGTCAATGCAGGTAGAAAGTAAATGCAGGTAGAAAGTCAATGCAGGTAGAAAGTCAATGCACGTAGAGAGTAAATGCACGTAGAGAGTAAATGCACGTAGAGAGTAAATGCACGTAGAGAGTAAATGCACATAGAAAGTCAATGCAGGTAGAAAGTCAATGCACGTAGAGAGTAAATGCACGTAGAGAGTAAATGCACGTAGAGAGTAAATGCACGTAGAGAGTAAATGCACATAGAAAGTCAATGCAGGTAGAAAGTCAATGCAGGTAGAAAGTCAATGCAGGTAGAAAGTCAATGCAGGTAGAAAGTCAATGCAGGTAGAAAGTCAATGCACGTAGAAAGTCAATGCAGGTAGAAAGTCAATGCAGGTAGAAAGTCAATGCAGGCAGTTTATTCGGCATTTCACAAATGTCGCTTTTATTATTTTAATCTCAAATAATATATTATGTAATACCTATAGGGTTGTGACAATATGCTTTTGAAATCATAAATCCAGATAATATTATAGACGGAGAGAATTAAATAGTATTGAATCGTTCCAAACCAGCGGTATATGGTATTCTATACCATTTCGTCTATGATATTCACAAGATCTATGATTTTAAAAGCATATTGTCACAACCATAGTAATAAAGAAATTTTGTGAATCACTTTTATGTTAAGCTATTTTATTAATGAATATTACATTAGGAAACAATGGCATAAGCTAGCATTCGCATACCAAATCAATGGACAAGAATAATCTGTAATTCATATTAAATCATATTCCCCTTCTGGAATACCTTACAAGTCTTGAAGAGGTCGAAAGCCCATTCCAAAGCCAATTAATTCGAATATCCAGCTTGTAAATTGCTCTCTTCGGACAGAACAATTCGACTGCTAACCTGAAACTGAATTTCAGTCTCTTTGGAAGTTCAACTTTGATACAAACTGCGATTACTCAGGTACAGTGTACCATCACCAACAGAAATACAGGTACAGTTTACCATCACCAACAGAAATACAGGTACAGTTTACCATCACCAACAGAAATAGAGGTACAGTTTACCATCACCAACAGAAATAGAGGTACAGTGTACCATCACCAACAGAAATAGAGGTACAGTGTACCATCACCAACAGAAATAGAGGTACAGTGTACCATCACCAACAGAAATACAGGTGCAGTGTACCATCACCAACAGAAATACAGGTACAGTGTACCATCACCAACAGAAATAGAGGTACAGTGTACCATCACCAACAGAAATAGAGGTACAGTGTACCATCACCAACAGAAATACAGGTACAGTGTACCATCACCAACAGAAATACAGGTAGTGTACCATCACCAACAGAAATAGAGGTACAGTGTACCATCACCAACAGAAATACAGGTACAGTGTACCATCACCAACAGAAATACAGGTACAGTGTACCATCACCAACAGAAATAAAGGTACAGTGTACCATCACCAACAGAAATACAGGTACAGTGTACCATCACCAACAGAAATAGAGGTACAGTGTACCATCACCAACAGAAATAGAGGTACAGTGTACCATCACCAACAGAAATACAGGTACAGTTTACCATCACCAACAGAAATACAGGTACAGTGTACCATCACCAACAGAGATACAGGTACAGTGTACCATCACCAACAGAAATAGAGGTACAGTGTACCATCACCAACAGAAATACAGGTACAGTGTACCATCACCAACAGAAATACAGGTACAGTGTACCATCACCAACAGAAATACAGGTACAGTGTACCATCACCAACAGAAATACAGGTACAGTGTACCATCCCCAAAAGAAATACAGGTACAGTGTGCCATCACCAACAGAAATACAGGTACAGTGTACCATCACCAACAGAAATACAGGTACAGTGGACCATCACCAACAGAAATACAGGTTGTAAATGTACAACTAATCTATATCTAGTTACTGTTACTATACTAGTTACTATATTTAGCTTGAGTGGCTCTATATCTATCCTTTAACTAGTTACTACCCATTTACATCTCTATTTCTGTTGTTCCTATACTCAGTCTTGTGTATTCAGGCTGTAGCTGGTTGATGAGTTCTGTCACTGTAGGTACCTACAATTTAGATAAGCCAGTTTGTGATGCTGTGAAGCTATTCGTACAATGGTAGCCAGACTGCAGGAAGTGGTAAACTGTTCTCCAAGAAATCATCCACTCTGGCTTCTGTTCTTAGTAAGATACATGTAAATATCGATTGAAATTAAGGAATATTATGAATATTTAGAAATGTCTCATATTCTTCAGACTAAAATAATACTGTAAAACACCTGAGTTATGAAGCACTCGAGTCATGGTGGACCTGAGTTATGAAATGCCCTTGAGGTTTGAAGTAGTTTTCTATGTTTAAATTATAGAAAACGATATAAGTCAAGAATTGCGTCATATTCATCCCTCAATAACCGTAGTTTTCTATGATTTTATCATAGAAAACTATCTAGTGTACTCGAGATATGAAGTGGCTTAGAGTTATGAAGAAACCAATACTTTATAACTCAGGCGTTTCACTATAGTTTAGACTCTAATATTTCGTATAAAATAATATAGTTAAGACGAGTAATTTTCAATAGAAGACGTTTAAAATTTTGGTGGGATTATTTCGAACTCTTTTCTAACCTCCCATTCGTCACAGCAGACGGACTAATCCCCCTGATTCGAACAGATTGAAGAGGATTTGAATCCCTTATCCAAGTAAATGGATCCGGATTCAAACTGTTAGCTTACTGCCCTGAAAGTGGTTAATAGATTGCCAAGAAAATTCACTAGATAGAAAAGAATCTTTCACTAACTGAAAAGAAGTTTGGTTACCGTTGCCGTGTTCGGACACTTAGTTAGGCCCACAGTGCTCGGAAAGTGGGTGTCGACATATGTCATGATTAGGGTTGTGACAATATGCTTTTAAAATCATAGATCCTGAAAATATTATAGATGCAGAGAATGTAACACTGTTCAATCATTCTAAACCAGCGGTATATAGTATTCGATACCATTTCAGTAGTAGTATTCGATACCATTTCCTTTCGTCTGTGATATTCTTAGAATCTATGATTTTAAATGCATATTGTCACAACCCTAGTCATGATATGTCAATGAGAAATTATTATTTTCTTCATGTGTACAATCATTTCAGACTTATGTGAGAGTGAGTCTTGTATAAAATAATTGAAATAGAGTCACTACACCTACTCGGCGATAAAGAATTGAGGAAATCATGAACTATATGAACGATAATTTTAAAGAATATTTCCATTAACACCTCAAAATATGAAAGGACATTAAGAAATAACATTTAAATTGATTTAAAAAGAAAGGCATATAACATAGTAAACTAGATTATGTGCACTCGGTAGAGCGCTTACCTTCGCCTCCGCTTTGACCCGTTCCCTCCAAAAATTAAGGAAACTGCTAACTGGATAATAAACAATCGTCCCACCAAGTTTCATGCAATATGGTACAATACTTTTTGAGTTATAAATGACCTTGACCTTTGACCGGATCGCTTCCAAAATTCTACCAGATCGTTCCTGGTCATTGACCAATTGTACCATCAAATTTCAGACAATTTGGTTGAATACTTTTTGAGTTACAAATGGCCTTGACCTTGATCTTTGACCTTTGACCCGGTCACTCCCAAAATCTATCAAATAGATCCTGCATATTGACCAATCGTTCCACCAAGTTTCATGCAATATGGATCGATACTTTTTGAGTTATAAATGACCGTGACCTTGACCTTTGACCGGGTCACTCCCAAAAGACTACCAGCAGGTCACTGGACATGGACCAATCGTTTCACCAAATTTCAGGCCATTTGGTTGAACACTTTTTCAGTTAAGCGAATAACAAGATGATAAATAAATAAATAAATTCCGATGAAAACATAACCTTAAGCAAGATTGCGAAGGTAATAAATAGAGAAGTGTGCTAAGTTTTGAATTCATTGACTGTGAACTTGGTCCATTCTTCAGAAACAATGTAAACAAATGACGTCACACAGAGTACTGTCAAATATTATAAGTATTATTAGGTGAATATTAAAAGTGAATAGAGTGTCAAAACATAATAAAAACAATTTTATGAAAGTTAATTTTCATGATAATGCACATTTAACTAAATAATGGCACAATTTTAATTAAAAAACAAATGGAAAATATTTTGTTTGACGTCACTCATAATACTTTCGGATGTTCCAATATTTTACTTGGTATACTTCTCTATTTATTTACTATGGCATATAATACGATATTAAACAGAGACATATAAAGTACATCATAAAGTAGAACTCCTCTATAATGAACTAAAACTAGTTCACAATATAGAGCTTACAATTCACTACATAGGATTTAAAAGATGATAGAAATCTGGCCAATGACAGTCATTACAAAATAGTTTCTTCAAAAATTCATTATAGAGGGTGCTTTCTTTCTAGATCAAGATGGTTCATTATACAGGACTTCATAATAGAGGAGTCGTAGTTTATATCTGAATAAGGGAACCTTATATCGTTTGGTACATAACGATTCAATTTAGCCAAGGAACGATAAAAATCGTTAACAAGTTTCATGTTAAAATTTAATCTAAATAGATTCCTTCATTTAAAACACCAGAACGAAAAAAAAAATTATTCTCCAAACAAAAAAACGTGATAAAATCCGAAAAACATAATTTACTTTATAATATATACCCCGTAGCTTTCCATTGATTAATTGGTATGATTAAAAGTTCTTTCTGATGAATTATTGTAGTGGAATATTTAACGCTCCTTCATATTTAATTAGGACTGAAATTCCAATTACGTGTTCGAATGCAGTCAAAGTAAACAGAAGCTGTTAAATAATTCGCTGTTCTCATTGTTAGATGTAAATCACTGTGAAAATATGAAGTAAATTTAATGGTAAATTATGAAATAAATGACTATAAAAAATATTAATTAAATAACTGTAAAATTAACTGAGGATATCTGTTCAAATATATAAATGCAGAAAAGAAAAATAATGCTAATAGTTGTATTTGATAATGCGACTGTAAATGGATATAATTACAATTAATTAGTTAACATAATGAAGATGTATAGATTGATAATATATTTCAGTGATAGGATATTCCCTTATCAGTGATAGGATATTCTCTTATCAGTGATAGGACATTCCCTTATCAGTGATAGGATATTCTCTTATCAGTGATAGGACATTCCTTTATCAGTGATAGGATATTCCCTTATCAGTGATAAGATATTCCCTTATCAGTGATAGGATATTCCCTTATCAGTGATAGGATATTCCCTTATCAGTGATAGGATATCCTCTTATCAGTGATAGGATATTCCCTTATCAGTGATAGGATATTCTCTTATCAGTGATAGGACATTCCCTTATCAGTGATAGGATATTCTCTTATCAGTGATAGGACATTCCTTTATCAGTGATAGGATATTCCCTTATCAGTGATAAGATATTCCCTTATCAGTGATAGGATATCCTCTTATCAGTGATAGGACATTCCCTTATCAGTGATAGGATATTCTCTTATCAGTGATAGGACATTCCCTTATCAGTGATAGGATATCCTCTTATCAGTGATAGGATATTCTCCTCTTCTTCGAATAAAAAAATAGTCCCGAACTTTACTTCGAAGGACCACTTGAAACTTTCACTCCCGAGTCCCATCTGATTCTTAGAAGTGTAAACTTTTTAAAACCTAGAGGCTCCCTTCATCTTAGCGAAAAGATGACTGAGTTATTTGTAAAGCGTGATATATATAAACTCTACATTAGTGAGCATTAGCTTTCTATGCTGGATGTCAGGGGTTCGGTTTCCAGATTAGGCTGTTCAATTCTTCATGTTTGTATAGTAAAACTCTTGAGTTATAGAGCACTCGAGTTATGAAGGACCTGAATTATGAAATGCTCTTGAGTTATGAAGTATTTTCTATGTTTAAATTATAGAAAACGATAAAATTGAAGTTATCCCTCAAAAACCTAAGAGTTTAATCATTTATAAGATTTTGATCATAGAAAACTATCAAGTGCAACCGAGATATGAAGTGACTCTGAGTTATTAATCAATACTTAATAACTCAGCAGTTTCACTGCACTATGTTTCAATTTTTCCTTTCTAACTTGTAAAGCTCTGTTAAAATATCCATAGATTTCACTTCCGGATTATCTAAAAAACAGAAATGAAAATAACATAATACGACTAAATTCAATAGTTCTTTATTATACCTATAATTTATCATCAAAAATTATCCAGACAAGAAATAAAGCATCACAATTCAGTAAATAACGAGAAAATTGATGCCAATGCATTTCAACTTCTATAAACCTATTCTACTGATGAAAGATGCATGTTCTAGGAGGCCATTTTCACCATAATAATTCAAATATTTTTTATATGTAGCGAAGACGACCGTGAAATGTACCGAACTTCATCAAAAGTCTGATATTGGACGGTTAGTCCCTGGGGCTGTAACCCACCTTTTCAACCGATCTAAACAAATTCAGTGCGTATCGACACTTTGTTCGACTATTGGTATACTAAGTTTCACTTCGTAGAGAAACCGTCGCGTTTCATTTTCTCCCCGTCGACTCAAGTTATTCGTTGTGGCGTTGCAAAGTTTTAGCCAATTGGAGTTGATGTTTTGGTAGTTTTTAGGTCTCAGTCTGACATACAAAGCGAAGAAGATTCTATAAACAGATGGTGATTGTATGCATGGAATGTGTGGGTATTGACTGTGTGGGTATTGACTGTGTGGGTATTGACTGTGTGGGTATTGACTGTGTGGGTATTGACTGTGTGGATATAGACTGTGTGGATATAGACTGTGTGGATATTGACTGTGTGGATATTGACTGTGTGGGTATTGACTGTGTGGATATTGGCGGTGTGGATATTGACTGTGTGGATATTGACTGTGTGGATATAGACTGTGTGGATAATGACTGTGTGGATATTGACTGTGTGGATATTGACTGTGTGGATATTGACTGTGTGGATATTGACTGTGTGGATATTGACTGTGTGGATATTGACTGTGTGGATATTGACTGTGTGGGTATTGACTGTGTGGATATTGGCGGTGTGGATATTGACTGTGTGGATATTGACTGTGTGGGTATTGACTGTGTGGATATTGGCGGTGTGGATATTGACTGTGTGGATTTTGACTGTGTGGATATTGACTGTGTGGATATTGGCGGTGTGGATATTGGCGGTGTGGATATTGGCGGTGTAGATATTGACTGTGTGGATATAGACTGTGTGGGTATAGTGCCTGTGTGGATATAGTACCTGTGTGGATATAGTGCCTGTGTGGATATAGTGCCTGTGTGGGTATAGTGCCTGTGTGGATATAGTGCCTGTGTGGATATAGTGCCTGTGTGGATATAGTGCCTGTGTGGATATAGTGCCTGTGTGGATATAGTGCCTGTGTGGATATAGTGCGCGTGTGGATATAGTGCCTATGTGGGTATAGTGCCTGTGTGGGTATAGTGACTGTGTGGGTATAGTGACTGTGTGGATATAGTGACTGTGTGGATATAGTGCCTGTGTTGATATAGTGACTGTGTGGATATAGTGCCTGTGTGGGTATAGTGACTGTGTGGGTATAGTGCCTGTGTGGATAAAGTGCCTGTGTGGATATAGTGCCTGTGTGGATATAGTGCCTGTGTGGATATAGTGACTGTGTGGATATAGTGACTGTGTGGATATAGTGCCTGTGTGGGTATAGTGACTGTGTGGATATAGTGACTGTGTGGATATAGTGCCTGTGTGGGTATAGTGACTGTGTGGATATAGTGCCTGTGTGGGTATAGTGACTGTGTGGGTATAGTGACTGTGTGGGTATAGTGACTGTGTGGGTATAGTGACTGTGTGGATATAGTGACTGTGTGGATATAGTGCCTGTGTTGATATAGTGACTGTGTGGATATAGTGCCTGTGTGGGTATAGTGACTGTGTGGGTATAGTGCCTGTGTGGATAAAGTGCCTGTGTGGATATAGTGCCTGTGTGGATATAGTGCCTGTGTGGATATAGTGACTGTGTGGATATAGTGACTGTGTGGATATAGTGCCTGTGTGGGTATAGTGACTGTGTGGATATAGTGACTGTGTGGATATAGTGCCTGTGTGGGTATAGTGACTGTGTGGATATAGTGCCTGTGTGGGTATAGTGACTGTGTGGGTATAGTGACTGTGTGGGTATAGTGACTGTGTGGGTATAGTGCCTGTGTGGATATAGTGCCTGTGTGGATATAGTGCCTGTGTGGATATAGTGCCTGTGTGGATATAGTGCCTGTGTGGATATAGTGCCTGTGTGGATATAGTGCCTGTGTGGATATAGTGCCTGTGTGGATATAGTGCCTGTGTGGATATAGTGCCTGTGTGGATTCAATCCGTGGCCAGACAGTGTGGCTACAGTTTTCGCGTTCTTTTTTTTTGCATCAGTTTATGTGATACCATATATATATATATTTTATTATCGAGCATATGAAAGAAAAAGAATAGATAGCGCGATTTAGTATCAGAGAATAGGATGAAAGAAATAAGGGGATGAAGGAATTCAATATGTTTTTTTTTTGTGAATGAAAATCAGTAAACAAAATGAAAAAAAAAAATCAAACGTATTGCTAGATGATGTAAAAAATATCATCAAGATATTTTTCCTACATAAAAATATAAACATGAAAAGTTATATTTTTAAACTAAATATTGTTTCTACTGTTTATGTTAGGAACGATGTTTTAACAGTCTTTGTTGAGTGATTTGCTAATATAAAACAATATCATTATGTACTATTCCTGACCGATGTTAGAAAGATGGTCTCATTCTACATGGAATATTCCCACCTGTCGAATATGACATCAACAAAACGTTCCCAGTGTTACATTACCAAAATTCCATATCAAGATATCCCCAGAAAAGGAAGAACATATATGACATCATGAGAATATTATTAGAAGAAATATTTGGTAGTTAGCAAAGTTGTTAAAGTGATTCTTTTAATTCTTCAAATTTAGCAGCAAATTTAATCTGCGACTTAAACAGGAGAAAATTTAAATCTTCTTGCAATCCGAGACAACAAAACAGCTGATTGCAATTGCTTCCAATTTGTAATTAGAATTTAAAGAAGACTTTCGGAATACTGGGAGAATTAATTAAATTGAATTTAGGGAAACTGAAGGCATTATTCCTAATACTTTTTTAAATAAATCAAAAATCAAATATTGTAAATTTGATTATCCATGGTTTGAATTACCCTAAAATTAGAACTCATCTCAAAGACGACACATTTAACTTTAGTACGTAATGCTCAATACCGAATAAATGTATCTGCTCAACATGTATCCTATATACCAGATAAGTGTATCTGTTCTCCGTATCCTATATACCAGATAAGTGTATCTGTTCTCCGTATCCTATGTACCAGATAAGTGTATCTGTTCTCCGTATCCTATATACCAGATAAGTGTATCTGTTCTCCGTATCCTATATACCAGATAAGTGTATCTGTCCTCCGTATCCTATATACCAGATAAGTGTATCTGTTCTCCGTATCCTATATACCAGATAAGTGTATCTGTTCTCCGTATCCTATATACCAGATAAGTGTATCTGTCCTCCGTATCCTATATACCAGATAAGTGTAACTATTCTCCGTATCCTATATACCAGATAAGTGTATCTGTTCTCCGTATCCTATATACCAGATAAGTGTATCTGTTCTCCGTATCCTATATACCAGATAAGTGTATCTGTTCTCCGTATCCTATATACCAGATAAGTGTATCTGTTCTCCGTATCCTATATACCAGATAAGTGTATCTGTTCTCCGTATCCTATATACCAGATAAGTGTATCTGATCTCCGTATCCTATATACCAGATAAGTGTATCTGTTCTCCGTATCCTATATACCAGATAAGTGTATCTGTTCTCCGTATCCTATATACCAGACAAGTGTATCTGTTCTCCGTATCCTATATACCAGATAAGTGTAACTTTTGGATCTAAGCGGCACTTCCGCCATCAAATTAGAAGTGATTAGTCTCGCGGCTTGAGGTTAAAAGTTAGGAAGTTAACGTCCGTCGGATGGCCAGAAGTTGTTGAAATAGTAGACACTGCACCGTCCGTGATTTAGGGGCCTAAATAAATGAACAGTAGAAATACAAAGACTAGTAATTTTAAAACAATTTGGCAAGACGAGGTACGGAATACATAATTTGATATCACAAGAGTATAATGATTTAATATGAAAGAAACAGTTGGAAGATTAAACAAGAACCTCCTCTTACTCTTCTATGGCCCCATCATAACGTATACTCTTTAGGATAAACTCCCTTTCGCATATCAAAGTTAACTAATGGAATATTTTTGACTAAATAAGTTCATTTGACAGTTGCTAGAGGGTGACCTCGTTCCTGTTGCACTGGGAATGCAATTCCAGTGGTTACAACAGATATTCTCAGTGGGAATAATTGTGTCTGTGTCAGCAATTCGAGATGCTAATGGAGAGATGGTGTGAGTGTCAAGACTCAGACAACTGCAGTAACGGCAAAGTGGGGGTGGGGAGTATGATGGGGCATTGGGATATTATGGTGGGTCATCTCTTCTATATAGTGAGAGGTATGGTGTGGCTATAGAAGATAACCAGGGGTTTCTTCTTCGAAAAAAATATTTTGAAAATTTGAGAATTTCACAACTTTTTTATACAAACAAATGTATCTAAATATAGTAAAGTAAGACCGAGTTAAAATGTTAAATTATATATACTGTAGCTATATATCTTATAAGATCGAAAATATGGAAATATCTGAAAAGTCGGAATTTAAAGATTTCAAAATGAAGCAACCTTTAACCTAATTTGCATTCCTCCATCGAAAGTAAAGATGTTACTAAATTATTTAAAGTTACTTAGTTTGAAGTTATTTCAAGATATTCAAATGTGTTTATGCTACAACCATTAGAGCCTGTCTAGTTCAAAGAGTTAGCTTATAATTAACTTACTGCAAGAGTTAACTTACTTAGGAAGATCTAACACCATCTAACGTGAAGGTGAATAGCTTATATGTGAAATGTAGCACAGTGGAACATTGTCACCAACCATATTGTAACGATATCATTACACATACATTAATTGTTACTATATCACCACACACACTATATCACCACACACACTATATCACCACACACACTATATCACCACACACAGTATATCACCACACACACACTATATCACCACACACACACTATATCACCACACACACACTATATCACCACACACACACTATATCACCACACACACTATATCACCACACACACACTATATCACCACACACACACTATATCACCACACACACTATATCACCACACACACACTATATCACCACACACACACTATATCACCACACACACACTATATCACCACACACACACTATATCACCACACACACTATATCACCACACACACACTATATCACCACACACACACTATATCACCACACACACACTATATCACCACACACACACTATATCACCACACACACACTATATCACCACACACACACTATATCACCACACACACATTAATTGTCACAATATTCACGTCCCTATTTTTACAGCATAAAATTTACCATCGCACAAATCTTCCATTACGAGGATATTGCGAACCATTTAAGCCAACATATAGGAATCTCTACACATTAATTTATATTACATACAGTCACATTTTTATAACATACAGTCACATTTATATATCATACAGTCACATTTATATAACATACAGTCACATTTATATAACATACAGTCACATTTCTATAACATACAGTCGCATTTTTATAACATACAGTTTTAGTTCTTGAGGCAATGTGGCTGGTGACTGTACAAATGACATCACTTAAAGTGATGAAGCGACGGCGGAAAACTTCTAATTAAGGAACTCCGTAACTGATACCATTAGCGGGGCAAATTGTGTAAAACAGCAGCGCTAGCTTTACTGGTTGCTTCGTAAGTTGCTGGTGTGTTAGAATTAGAAATTTAGCTGTTCATGAACCTCATTAGAAATGAAAATAATTTTTGAGCATATTGAACCAGTTCGAAATTAAGAGAGAAAAAGAGCATAGAGTACGTAACTAAAATTCAAATTGCTAAGTAACACTATTTCTAAAGGAAAACAAAAGTTAATGAATTAAAGTGCATTAATTTGTTTATTTGGATAGAACACACCAATAGCATCCAAACATATCGAAAATATCGGTCTGGGACTCTAGAACCTTTCCTCCACATTTCGTCCAAGGACAAATTCGTCCACAAACTATTTTTTTTATTTGAAAGTGCATATACAAAATATTTCAGATCATTTCTCAATATTGCATTAATAACCAGGTAACAATATATATAGTGAATTAGGCTAAAACATTTCATATGAACACATAAAAAATGTTAATCTATCGATTACAGTTGTACAATTAAATATGCTACCGGGTTGACTGTATCTTTAAAGGGGCAGTTCAGTCAATTTTTGTTTTCATAATATTAATGTTGAACGATCACTTAATAAGAATAAAGCCTTCTTGTAGAATTAAACGGTTGAAAAAAAAATATTAAGCGATATATAATATATATCATATTTTATAAAATCGATTTAGTTCCTGCGTCCTCCTACAGATGGCGCCACCACTCTGTACTATTTGTTTATATTTTACAGCTGATAACATGTGAACAATTTTTCTATCAACAGTATTAACAGGTAATTTATGGAGAGGTGGTTTTCTTTTCAAAACTAAATCTAATTGGTTCGAAGGACGGTTTTCAATTTCACAAATTCTTTTCACCATTTTCAAACATATAATAACAGATTCAAGTCTGGGACTGGTTATCATTTTGTTTACGTACTACATCGATTAGTTCGTCGGTCCACCGCAGTCCACAGATGGCGCCACTAATTTACAACATATACTTTTTATATAAACATTTCTAAAATCAACGAATATTCTAATGTTAAATAAATAAATATACTAAATCGATTTAGGACCAATTTGGCGATAGTTTGATTTTGACTGAACTGCCCCTTTAAATCATTCAGTGTACTATTTCAACCCTCAGTGTTATGAGTATTTAAAATATGGAACTGAAATAACAGGGTACTAATAGAAATAGATGAGTGGTTCAAATAACAGTTGAGGTACGATGTTGAAGAATTAATTCCTTTTTACTGCACCCACTTCATGCATCAAACACAAATGATACATTTTGATACATTATTTTTAAATATTGATACCCAAAACAAAGAGTTGGCATGGAGAGACTATACTGATAATGTATCAGCTGATTCCATATATATCACTAAAAAATTATTCAGTTTTATTACTTTACTGTTGCCAGACAGCATGAGCAGAAGAAGATTGCAAAAATAATTAAGGCAAAGACCAGGAATTTCTAATAACCATAAACAAATGAGTTTACCGTTTTTTCGAATTTTACGATGCAGAATAAATATAAATATTATGAAATATAAAATATATATACATTATAAATATAAACAAAATAAAGCATTTCTTAGACGAAACTATGTGCACGCGCATATATGCATGATAGTATTCCAGTTTTCACTGTACATTCCAGATCTCACTGTACATTCCAGTTTTCACTGTACATTCCAGATCTCACTGTACATTCCAGTTTTCACTGTACATTCCAGATCTCACTGTACATTCCAGTTTTCACTGTACATTCCAGATCTCACTGTACATTCCAGTTTTCACTGTATATTCCAGATCTCACTGTACATTCCAGTATTCACTGTACATTCCAGTTTTCACTGTACATTCCAGTTTTCACTGTACATTCCAGTTTTCACTGTACATTCCAGATCTCACTGTACATTCCAGTTTTCACTGTACATTCCAGATCTCACTGTACATTCCAGATCTCAATGTACATTCCAGTTTTCACTGTACATTCCAGATCTCACTGTACATTCCAGTTTTCACTGTACATTCCAGTTTTCACTGTACATTCCAGTTCTCACTGTACATTCCAGTTTTCACTGTACATTCCAGATCTCACTGTACATTCCAGTTTTCACTGTACATTCCAGATCTCACTGTACATTCCAGTTTTCACTGTACATTCCAGATCTCACTGTACATTCCAGTTTTCACTGTACATTCCAGATCTCACTGTACATTCCAGTTTTCACTGTACATTCCAGATCTCACTGCACATTCCAGTTTTCACTGTACATTCCAGATCTCACTGTACATTCTAGTTTTCACTGTACATTCCAGATCTCACTGTACATTCCAGTTCTCACTGTACATTCCAGAACTCACTGTACATTCCAGTTCTCACTGTACATTCCAGTTATCACTGTACATTCCAGTTCTCGCTGTACATTCCAACTGTACATTCCAGTTCTCACTGTACATTCCAGAACTCACTGTACATTCCAGTTCTCACTGTACATTCCAGTTCTCACTGTACATTCCAGTTCTCACTGTACATTCCAGTTCTCACTGTACATTCCAGTTCTCACTGTACATTCCAGTTCTCACTGTACATTCCAGTTCTCGCTGTACATTCCAGTTCTCACTGTACATTCCAGATCTCACTGTACATTCCAGTTTTCACTGTACATTCCAGTTTTCACTGTACATTCCAGTCCTCACTGTACATTCCAGTTTTCACTGTACATTCCAGATCTCACTGTACATTCCAGTTTTCACTGTACATTCCAGATCTCACTGTACATTCCAGTTTTCACTGTACATTCCAGATCTCACTGTACATTCCAGTTTTCACTGTACATTCCAGATCTCACTGTACATTCCAGTTTTCACTGTACATTCCAGATCTCACTGCACATTCCAGTTTTCACTGTACATTCCAGATCTCACTGTACATTCCAGTTTTCACTGTACATTCCAGATCTCACTGTACATTCCAGTTCTCACTGTACATTCCAGAACTCACTGTACATTCCAGTTCTCACTGTACATTCCAGTTCTCACTGCACATTCCAGTTCTCGCTGTACATTCCAACTGTACATTCCAGTTCTCACTGTACATTCCAGAACTCACTGTACATTCCAGTTCTCACTGTACATTCCAGTTATCACTGTACATTCCAGTTCTCACTGTACATTCCAGTTCTCGCTGTACATTCCAGTTCTCACTATACATTCCAGTTCTCACCGAACATTCCAGTTCCCACTGTAAATTCCAGTTCTCACTGTACATTCCAGTCCTCACTGTACAATCCAGTTCTCACTGTACATTCCAGTTCTCACTGTACATTCAAGTTCCCACTGTACATTCCAGTTCTCACTGCACATTCCAGTTCTCACTGTACATTCAAGTTCCCACTGTACATTCCAGTTCTCACTGCACATTCCAGTTCTCGCTGTACATTCCAACTGTACATTCCAGGTCTCACTGTACATTCCAGTTTTCACTGTACATTCAAGTTCCCACTGTACATTCCAGTTCTCACTGCACATTCCAGTTCTCGCTGTACATTCCAACTGTACATTCCAGTTCTCACTGTACATTCAAGTTCCCACTGTACATTCCAGTTCTCACTGCACATTCCAGTTCTCGCTGTACATTCCAACTGTACATTCCAGGTCTCACTGTACATTCCAGTTTTCACTTTACATTCCAGATCTCACTGTACATTCCAGTTCTCACTGTACATTCCAGAACTCACTGTACATTCCAGTTCTCACTGTACATTCCAGTTCTCACTGTACATTCCAGTTATCACTGTACATTCCAGTTCTCACTGTACATTCCAGTTCTCGCTGTACATTCCAGTTCTCACTATACATTCCAGTTCTCACCGAACATTCCAGTTCCCACTGTAAATTCCAGTTCTCACTGTACATTCCAGTCCTCACTGTACAATCCAGTTCTCACTGTACATTCCAGTTCTCACTGTACATTCCAGTTCTCACTGTACATTCAAGTTCCCACTGTACATTCCAGTTCTCACTGCACATTCCAGTTCTCGCTGTACATTCCAACTGTGCATTCCAGGTCTCACTGTACATTCTAACTGTACATTCCCACTCTACTCAAAATAGTAAAAGTTGAAGTCATTCGTGCATTTCATTCGTATTCCTCACAGCTTACAATTCCCACCTTATTCCCGCCATATTCCCCTTCTGTTAATAACACCAGACCGCATTCCAAGTGAAGTCAGGAATGAGTGCTAGCGATTCCATTCCGAGGTTAAATGCTCTCATTCCCACCACATTCCAACTGACGAGGGAGAAAGGCACAACTTTTTACGACCATTCCCATGTTGTACTTTCGAATCTTTAGCTGTGCTACAAACTTATAGTATCATGAAAGAATTAATGTATGGAATAGGTTAAAATACGTATTATGGTCTGTTTCACATATTCGGTCATATAAGAAAAACTATAAAATGAATTATTATTATTTAATTTTATTTTATTTGGTATCCATGATACTAGCAGGTATTTTATTGGTGATACATGATACCTGCAAGTATCATGGATACCAATTAAAACAAAAAATGAATAACGATTATTTCGTCTTTTCTTCTATGACCGAAGATGTGAAACCGATTGATAATTCGTAACTCACCCTTTACCATTTTGTCTAACAAGAGGAATGGAAATGCAAACCCAGACAGAAAATTATTGTTGGCAGTGAACTTTTCTGAAATAAATACAATATTGAAAAATTTGAAGCAAATAAAAATAAAATTTGATGTATATTATGATGTAGTACTTTCACATTAATTATAGATATAAAAATGAATACTCTAGCATACATTTAATACTACATAGAATGCACGTATTTATATTTTTATGCTGAATATTCGAGTCAGTTCTTGCTAACAATGACAAGTTTCAGAATGACGTACAAGGGTGCTTAGAAACTCTGAGCTGAAACCACTTCAGATAGAAAAGAGAGGTTCGCATTCTAGAGTACTTCTCTCTACCCTCAGTGTAGTGTTCAACCTTTAGTGTACAGTGTTCTACCTTTAGTGCACAGTGTTCTACCTTTAGTGTACAGTGTTCAACCTTTAGTGTACAGTGTTCAACCTTTAGTGTACAGTGTTCTACCTTTAGTGTACAGTGTTCTACCTTTAGTGTACAGTGTTCTACCTTTAGTGCACAGTGTTCTACCTTTAGTGTACAGTGTTCTAGCTTTAGTGTACAGTGTTCTACCTTTAGTGTACAGTGTTCAACCTTTAGTGTACAGTGTTCTACCTTTAGTGTACAGTGTTCAACCTTTAGTGTGCAGTGTTCTACCTTTAGTGTACAGTGTTCTACCTTTAGTGTGCAGTGTTCTACCTTTAGTGCACAGTGTTCTACCTTTAGTGTACAGTGTTCAACCTTTAGTGCACAGTGTTCTACCTTTAGTGCACAGTGTTCTACCTTTAGTGCACAGTGTTCTACCTTTAGTGTACAGTGTTCAACCTTTAGTGCACAGTGTTCAACCTTTAGTGTACAGTGTTCTACCTTTAGTGTACAGTGTTCTACCTTTAGTGCACAGTGTTCTACCTTTAGTGTACAGTGTTCTACCTTTAGTGTGCAGTGTTCTACCTTTAGTGCACAGTGTTCTACCTTTAGTGTACAGTGTTCAACCTTTAGTGCACAGTGTTCTACCTTTAGTTCACAGTGTTCAACCTTTAGTGCACAGTGTTCTACCTTTAGTGCACAGTGTTCTACCTTTAGTGTACAGTGTTCAACCTTTAGTGCACAGTGTTCTACCTTTAGTGTACAGTGTTCTACCTTTAGTGTGCAGTGTTCTACCTTTAGTGCACAGTGTTCTACCTTTAGTGTACAGTGTTCAACCTTTAGTGCACAGTGTTCTACCTTTAGTGCACAGTGTTCTACCTTTAGTGCACAGTGTTCTACCTTTAGTGTACAGTGTTCAACCTTTAGTGCACAGTGTTCAACCTTTAGTGTACAGTGTTCTACCTTTAGTGTACAGTGTTCTACCTTTAGTGTACAGTGTACTACCCATATTTTCCATATAGTTATTTTCCATATAGTTATTTTCCATATAGTTATTTTCCATATAGTTATTTTCCATATAGTTATTTTCCATGAAGTTATTTTCCATATAGTTATTTTCCATATAGTTATTTTCCATGTAGTTATTTTCCATATAGTTATTTTCCATGTAGTTATTTTCCATGTAGTTATTTTCCATGTAGTTATTTTCCATGTAGTTATTTTCCATGTAGTTATTTTCCATATAGTTATTTTCCATGTAGTTATTTTCCATGTAGTTATTTTCCATGTAGTTATTTTCCATGTAGTTATTTTCCATGTAGTTATTTTCCATATAGTTATTTTCCATGTAGTTATTTTCCATGTAGTTATTTTCCATATAGTTATTTTCCATATAGTTATTTTCCATATAGTTATTTTCCATATAGTTATTTTCCATATAGTTATTTTCCATGTAGTTATTTTCCATGTAGTTATTTTCCATGTAGTTATTTTCCATGTAGTTATTTTCCATGTAGTTATTTTCCATGTAGTTATTTTCAAAGTGATATAAATAAATGAATTTGTTAAGTATTCAGTCGACTCTTTATACATTTGAAAAATAATATTATTGTAAAAAATAGAGAAATACATTAGTGAATAAATATAGTGACTAGTGAGTGAATATTAAATTCTACTGTCACTCTAGATATTTAATCACTGTAATTTTATTTGTTACATTAATGTAATCTTTGAACTGAGTTATTTTCAATAAACTTCTTTTATAAAAAGCATTTCTTTTAATTACTTAATGTAGCAAGTTCGTAAATGTAACAAAAACTAACAATGACATCATTCTAACTGAAGTCATTGTGATTAGGTCTGCAGTTTTCGGACACCAAAGATATTCCAGCCAATCCGTGACTTCGGTAATGCAATTTTCGGGAGATTCCCATCGCCTGTTTTGCCTGGAATCAATTCCCGGAGGCGTTTTATTGCCTGGAATCGCATTATCCGACTACCAATCCGCACCTTGCTGTGAACATTATAAAAATAGGTGAAATAGGCAATCGAGAGCAGCAAAGAATTCACTAACAGTTATTATAATTAAGATGAGTTCATAGTTATCGGACAGATACGCATTTTCGGACACGTATGGAAAGAAGGCATAATATTATCAATCAACTTCTATTTTAATTGGTATCGATGATGCCTGAAGGTATCAATGATACCAATTAAAATAAAATTAAAATGATAACTATTATGTATTTTTTTCCTACGTTTCTGAAAATAGGTAACCGTCCGGTAACTTGGATCTTAACTACTACAATTGGGGAACCATTTTACGTAAGCAATCACATTAACCAAAAAATGACCTTTTGAAATTGTTAGGAACACTCTCAGTACTCTGAAAGTGGATGCTAACCCTAATGAGTTTGACTATATGTATAAAAAACAAATGTCTTATTTATAAACTTATGGTACTGTATATTTTACAAGTTGTTAGTATATATACTGAACTAATGTGTACCAAATTTAAAAAAATAAAATATTGAACATATAAGGAGAAATAAATATAGGTATATAAGACATTGGCAACTGAGAGAGCAGGGCTGTGATTGGGTGGAGTGTGACCCAATAACAGCTTGCGCATGTGTGTGTACTCCATGAAAATGAGGATTGATGTGTGCTTAGAGGCTAACCAAACTGTATTTCTACGTTGCCACACGTCATAAATATTTTTAAACTTATTAATACAAAAATATATTTGGTATTTATGTAGGAACAATTTAGAGAAAAGTCGGTAAATTTAAAGGAATGACAAGAGAGATATGAAGTAATTTAAAAAGGATGTGCTTAGAAAACACACATCAACGTAAGTCATGCAGCAATCTGACCTTCAGAAAGCTTAGATGGACCTAATATGGCCTATGTTAAGTCAAGGAGACCTAATTGTTATGTCGAAAAGGAGACACAATGTGACGAAAAGGAGACTAAATGTGACGAAAAGGAGACTAAATGTGACGAAAAGGAGACTAAATGTGACGAAAAGGAGACTAAATGTGACGAAAAGGAGACTAAATGTGACGAAAAGGAGACACACTGTGACACAATGTGACGAAAAGGAAACATAATGTGACGAAAAGGAAACATAATGTGACGAAAAGGAAACATAATGTGACGAAAAGGAAACATAATGTGACGAAAAGGAGACACAATGTGACGTCAAGGAGACACAATGTGACGTCAAGGAGACACTATGTGACGAAAAGGAGACTAAATGTGACTAAAAGGAGACACAATGTGACTAAAAGGAGACACAATGTGACGAATAGGAGACACAATGTGACGAATAGGAGACACAATGTGACGAATAGGAGACACAATGTGACGAATAGGAGACACAATGTGACGAATAGGAGACACAATGTGACGAATAGGAGACACAATGTGACGAATAGGAGACACAATGTGACGAAAAGGAGACTTCAAGAAGATATCGAAATAAATGAAGTAACAAAAAATCCAAGAGTTTCCATTCGAAACTACGAACCCAGTAAATATCATTATTTAGGCAATGATAATTTAGTAAATGTTGCGATGATTGAGTGTGAAAGTAAAGACAAACTACATCCATTACTTTCTGAAATTGAAATGGAGTGCAGAGTCTGGTGAAGAAGTCATAAAAAAGACAGAGTGGTGAGAAACAGATGGTGCTAATATCATTAGGGCTTTACAAGATAATTCAAACTTTTGCTTCTTGCAAGAATGTAATTGTACCAATGGCTTTTCCACTTCCATCTAAGAGTCAAGAGAGTCAAGAGGAGTCAAGAGGAGTCAAGAGAGTCATCTTCTATGCAGTGAGAAGCTCTTTTGATCAAAACTTTCACCTCCCCAGTTTCCTGAGCCAACACTTCAAGCAGACTGTATTTGTCAGACAACTTAGGGTGAATGCTTACCAACTTAGAGGGTAAATGCTCACCAATTTAGAGGGTAAATGCTTACCAATTTAGAGGGTAAATGCTCACCAATTTAGAGGGTAAATGCTCACCAATTTAGAGGGTAAATGCTCACCAATTTAGAGGGTAAATGCTTACCAATTCAGAGGGTAAATGCTTACCAACTTAGAGGGTAAATGCTCACCATTTTAGAGGGTAAATGCTAAACAACTTAAAGCTCTAGAACAGTATTTCTTAATCTTCTGTTAGTTTCTTCACCAGTTACCCATTTAAATAATAATTTACCCAATAGCAAGTTTCTTGGAATAAGAAAGGATAAATAAAACTTTTAAATAATATTACATGATACTAAGTGGCTATACTTCAATAAAATAAAGACTGGAAATATTGCAGGAAAGTAAATAGTGTAACCAACTCATAGAGAATAAAAAAAAATCAGTTACACTGTGAAATATTTACATTAGTTTGCTTTGGGTAATTTAGCTACAGTTTAAGATACACTGGTATAGAACATTAAACCAAAGAGTGAACTGCAAATGAAGAAATTTATTGAGAGTCTAAAAATCTAAATAATGTACCTACTGCAAAAATTATACACTGAGTTTATTAAATAAAACTTTGTCTTAAGTGAAATAGTAGTAACATTTTTAGAGAGATAGTTACGGTGGGGCAATAGAAGATTAAAAAGAAAGTTATGGTGGGGCCATAGAAGATTAAAAAGAAAGTTATGGTGGGGTCATAGAAGATTAAAAAGAAAGTTATGGTGGGGTCATAGAAGATTAAAAAGAAAGTTATGGTGGGGCCATAGAAGATTGAGAGAGAAAGTTATGGTGGATTCATAGAAAATTAAAAAGAAAGTTATGGTGGGGCCATAGAAGAGTAAAAAGAAAGTTATGGTGGGGTCATAGAAGATTAAAAAGAAAGTTATGGTGGGGTCATAGAAGATTAAAAAGAAAGTTATGGTGGGGTCATAGAAGATTAAAAAGAAAGTTATGGTGGGGCCATAGAAGATTGAGTGAGAAAGTTATGGTGGGGCCATAGAAGATTAAAAAGAAAGTTATGGTGGGGTCATAGAAGATTATAACAAAGTAACGAACTTAATCTACCAAGGCACACTTACTGTTTCAGTAAAGATAAGTTTTGTTGTTTGATTTTACTGAATTCAACTAAATTCCGATTGAATGAATATCAATATGAACAAAAACAATACCTACTCTCCATTAATATTATGAAATTTCAAGTTATCGGACAATTCCCTATTTTCGACCACATAAAAAAATCTACATAATATTTTTTTTAGTTTACTACCTTATCATGGTTACCAATACAATTAAAAGTTAAATATTGCTTATTATATACTCTTTCTTATATGATAGTTAATGTGGAACCGTCCAATAACTCGTAACTTACCCTATATCCTCTTAGGATAGTTTTTAAGATAATAATTCACTCGATTCAAGGCATCCAATTTCTACTCAGACAAAATGCACTGGCGCCAATAAATAGTTTGTTTGTTCGTTTGTCTGTTCGTGTGATATGAAATGCAGCTATGAAGTACCTATTTAGTTGTTTTGAAGTGCATTTTCATTTAAATTGCAAAATTAATATCCCAAAAAAGTCAATGCATGCTATAATAAACATTTAGGGTGAGTTACGAATCATCGGTCAGTTCCACATTTTCGGTCATATAAGAAAAAACTATATAATAATAACTATTATTCAATTTTAATTGTTATATCATTTTTTCTTATATGGCAGAAGATGTGAAACTGACCGATAATTCGTAACTTGCCCTAAAAATGCAGTTTTTAATATATTCATCTTTCTATTCTTTGAATAATCATCCAAAGTTCGTATAGCAATTGCTCGATCTAACTTCTGTTTTCCCGTTCTCCTGTCGAGTTCGTGTACCGAGTTTCGACATGCTCCTGTCTGAATTTGGACACAGCAAAGGGGATTTAGAGCCAAATAATACGAGAGGTGATGTCATAGTATCGAAATGATACGCTTTCTAGAGTTTCGAATAGGATTTCATATATACGATTTGTAGTGCCTATGTTGGTATGCTATATTTACAAACATATGATGTTTTTTAAATTTATCAATGGTTATTTTCATAGTTACATTCAAATATTTACCAATAAATTTATATATGTTAATTAGAGGATGAAATATTTAACGGAAAAGTTGGTGTAAACATTTTTACAGAACCTACGATTTTAATAATTTAAATTCGATTAAAAATATAATCTTAACTTAATAAATAAATATAATTATATCATCCCAAGAACAGAAACAATAACAAAAAAAAGTTCTAGCCAGAGAAATATTATCAACAAGAAAGAGAAAAATAACAGAAAGAAAACTTAAAGATAATCAGTCAATTAGCAGACACTCACAGTACTCTGAAAGTGGGCGTCAACACAGGTCATGAACATATCCGATTTTTAGTAATTAATAATTGCTATCACCCAATTTGCGATTACCGTCCATGTCCGATAACTGTGACATTAACCTAACATACAATAGCCAGTTCGAATAGAGAGTCTGATGTAACTACATAAAATCCATACGGTTTCTACGATAAATTAATGAACAAACAATGTGATTACGCATACCGCTTTGTTATATAAACCATGTCAATTACTATGATCACCAATAACTTTGCATTTGGTTAGTGCAGTCATCACCTTTCAATGCATCACCTTTCACTGCATCACCATTCACTGCATCACCTTTCACTGCATCACCTTTCACTGCATCACCTTTCACTGCATCACCTTTCAATGCATCACCTTTCAATGCATCACCTTTCACTGCATCACCTTTCACTGCATCACCTTTCACTGCATCACCTTTCACTGCATCACCTTTCACTGCATCACCTTTCAATGCATCACCTTTCACTGCATCACCTTTCACTGCATCACCTTTCACTGCATCACCTTTCAATGCATCACCTTTCACTGCATCACCTTTCACTGCATCACCTTTCACTGCATCACCTTTCACTGCATCACCTTTCACTGCATCACCTTTCACTGCATCACCTTTCACTGCATCACCTTTCACTGCATCACCTTTCACTGCATCACCTTTCATTGCATCACCTTTCAAGTCACCAATTAGATTGTTTGTCACATTATCCAATTAGAGAGAAATCTCACAGACCCGACCATTGTACAGTTAGTGGCTGTAAGCTACACGGTAGGGTATAAGCTACACGATAGGGTATAAGCTACACGATAGGGTATAAGCTACACGATAGGGTATAAGCTACACGATAGGGTATAAGCTACACGGTAGGGTATAAGCTACGCGATAGGGTATAAGCTACACAATAGGGTATAAGCTACACGGTAGGGTATAAGCTACACGATAGGGTATAAGCTACACAATAGGGTATAAGCTACACGATAGGGTATAAGCTACACGATAGGGTATAAGCTACACGATAGGGTATAAGCTACACGATAGGGTATAAGCTACAAGGTAGGGTATAAGCTACACGATAGGGTATAAGCTACACGATAGGGTATAAGCTACACGATAGGGTATAAGCTACACGATAGGGTATAAGCTACACAATAGGGTATAAGCTACACAATAGGGTATAAGCTACACAATAGGGTATAAGCTACACGATAGGGTATAAGCTACACGATAGGGTATAAGCTACACGGTAGGGTATAAGCTACACGGTAGGGTATAAGCTACACGATAGGGTATAAGCTACACGATAGGGTATAAGCTACACGGTAGGGTATAAGCTACACGGTAGGGTATAAGCTACACGATAGGGTATAAGCTACACGGTAGGGTATAAGCTACACGGTAGGGTATAAGCTACAAGGTAGGGTATAAGCTACACGGTAGGGTATAAGCTACACGATAGGGTATAAGTTACACGATAGAGTATAAGCTACACGGTAGGGTATAAGCTACACGATAGGGTATAAGCTATGTACCTATTAGCATGAGATATGGTAAAAGACTAAAAGCGTGGTCGGTGAATTCCACCGCGGAAAGTTCCCCCGCAGAAAGTTCCATCAGGAAGATTCCACCGCGGAAGATTCCACCATTTTGAAAAAATATACAAATAAACAGTATAAATAAAGATTATTTTAAAATGTATTTCTAGGTCTAGGTAATTTATAATTATAGATGAATAAAATCGATCATATGGGCATTAAATATTTAAATGGTTAATAGTGAGTAGTGACATACTATGACGCTGATATTGGAACACCAACCTGTGGCAAGACTTCAACAGAAACACCAAAGTTTTGTTTTTTTATATTTGATACAAAAATAAATTTTGTTATGTTTCATTATTGAAAAGGTTATTATTAAGCAGTAATATGACAAGCATGTTTTTAATGTCTATTTCTTATGTGAGTTTTGAATTTATGATTTTTATTCAGATTGAAGCTAGTTAATGATCGCAATTTACCTGCTTAACTCTTATGTTCAAAATTTAGTTTGTAACACATCATATTTAAACTTTATTTTGTAATGCTTTCAAGAGATTATTAAACAGTTACAGAAAGTTTCAGCTTTGCTATTTTTCTTTTTATATTAAAATATATCGATACTAATTAAACATTTTATTTCAGTACGTGTCAATTGATTCTTTAATTCCACCTATTATCGTCGCTGATTTAAATTGTAATATATCTTGGTACATTTAAAAACTTGGGTGATAGATAATATATATAAAATAAAATTTATGCTACAAACAAAACATTATTCCTAATTTCAGTTTCAACATATATATGTTTAAAGGAGAATCAAACGGAATCTAAATTGTTGGTCAGTGGGGCAGTTGGTCACTGTAAATGAAATCCAGTATTATGCGGTGGAATCTTCTGTGGGGGAATTTTCCGGCGGTGGAATATTCCGTGGTGGAACTTACAAGCGGTGGAACTTACCTGGTGGAACTTTCCGTGGTGAAATTTTCCGCGGGGGAATTTACCTACATAGAACCGACTAAAAGTTATGTACTTGTATTCATTGTATTAAATAAGAAAACTGGACGTAACAAAAATGGGCGCCCGTAGAGCGCATATCTTCGTCGCCGCCTTAACCATCCAATATACCTTGAGTTATAAAGGACCTTGACCTTTGACCCGATCGCTCCTAAAATCTAACCAAATGGTTCCTAGATAATGACCAAACTTTCCACCAAATTTCAGGCAATTTGGTCAAATATATTTTTATTCATTAAAGATTACAAATAAATTAATAAAAGCCGACTAAAAAACATAACCTTGAACAACTTTGCGAAGGTAAATAATACATTATATAAAATTGATACATTGGTTGTGCTTCACAATATATGCCAGCAATCAGTGGGAAACATGAAGAGTAGCTATGTTTAACAGAGGTTCAGATACTCAGAAGATGTATCATGATGTTGAACATTATAAAGTCGACAGTTCATTTTAAAAAGCTTCTTTCAAAAGATCTAACCATTCACTAGCTGTCAACCTGTCAGAATGTTACAAGCTAAGAGTGTTCAAACACTACTATCAGTAACATAATTATCATAATTAGAATACTTATGTAGAGTAAATTACCATAGTGCACCCATTTTTATAATGTATGTATTGTATAATCCACACCAAACCGCGTATTTGAAGGTTCAATTCCTAATTTTTTTTACCCCAGTATTTTCTCTCTTCAGTATATCTTCATACTTCAGTATTTTCTCTCTTCAGTGTATCTTCATACTTCAGTATTTTCTCTCTTCAGTATATCTTCATACTTCAGTATTTTCTCTCTTCAGTGTATCTTCATACTTCAGTATTTTCTCTCTTCAGTATATCTTCATACTTCAGTATTTTCTCTCTTCAGTATATCTTCATACTTCAGTATTTTCTCTCTTCAGTGTATCTTCATACTTCAGTATTTTCTCTCTTCAGTATATCTTCATACTTCAGTATTTTCTCTCTTCAGTATATCTTCATACTTCAGTATTTTCTCTCTTCAGTATATCTTCATACTGCAGTATTTTCTCTCTTCAGTATATCTTCATACTGCAGTATTTTCTCTCTTCAGTATATCTTCATACTTCAGTATTTTCTCTCTTCAGTATATCTTCATACTTCAGTATTTTCTCTCTTCAGTATATCTTCATACTTCAGTATTTTCTCTCTTCAGTATATCTTCATACTTCAGTATTTTCTCTCTTCAGTATATCTTCATACTTCAGTATTTTCTCTCTTCAGTATATCTTCATACTTCAGTATTTCCTCTCTTCAGTATATCTTCATACTTCAGTATTTCCTCTCTTCAGTATATCTTCATACTTCAGTATTTTCTCTCTTCAGTATATCTTCATACTTCAGTATTTCCTCTCTTCAGTATATCTTCATACTTCAGTATTTTCTCTCTTCAGTATATCTTCATACTTCAGTATTTTCTCTCTTCAGTATATCTTCATACTTCAGTATTTTCTCTCTTCAGTATATCTTCATACTTCAGTATTTTCTCTCTTCAGTATATCTTCATACTTCAGTATTTCCTCTCTTCAGTATATCTTCATACTTCAGTATTTTCTCTCTTCAGTATATCTTCATACTTCAGTATTTTCTCTCTTCAGTATATCTCCATACTTCAGTATTTTCTCTCTTCAGTATATCTTCATACTTCAGTATTTTCTCTCTTCAGTATATCTTCATACTTCAGTATTTTCTCTCTTCAGTATATCTTCATACTTCAGTATTTTCTCTCTTCAGTATATCTTCATACTTCAGTATTTTCTCTCTTCAGTATATCTTCATACTTCAGTATTTTCTCTCTTCAGTATATCTTCATACTTCAGTATTTTCTCTCTTCAGTATATCTTCATACTTCAGTATTTCCTCTCTTCAGTATATCTTCATACTTCAGTATTTTCTCTCTTCAGTATATCTTCATACTTCAGTATTTCCTCTCTTCAGTGTATCTTCATACTTCAGTATTTTCTCTCTTCAGTATATCTTCATACTTCAGTATTTCCTCTCTTCAGTATAGCTTCATACTTCAGTATTTTCTCTCTTCAGTATATCTTCATACTTCATTATTTCCTCTCTTCAGTGTATCTTCATACTTCAGTATTTTCTCTCTTCAGTATATCTTCATACTTCAGTATTTCCTCTCTTCAGTATAGCTTCATACTTCAGTATTTTCTCTCTTCAGTATATCTTCATACTTCAGTATTTCCTCTCTTCAGTATATCTTCATACTTCAGTATTTTCTCTCTTCAGTATATCTTCATACTTCAGTATTTCCTCTCTTCAGTGTATCTTCATACTTCAGTATTTTCTCTCTTCAGTATATCTTCATACTTCAGTATTTCCTCTCTTCAGTATAGCTTCATACTTCAGTATTTTCTCTCTTCAGTATATCTTCATACTTCAGTATTTCCTCTCTTCAGTGTATCTTCATACTTCAGTATTTTCTCTCTTCAGTATATCTTCATACTTCAGTATTTCCTCTCTTCAGTATAGCTTCATACTTCAGTATTTTCTCTCTTCAGTATATCTTCATACTTCAGTATTTTCTCTCTTCAGGTTGAGTGAATCTGTGTCATTTTTTCTGACCAGGTGGCTCGTAGCTGTCACATTTAGTAAATCTCGGCCTGTCTCGCCATTACGAGACATTGTAGCTCTGATATCTCTACCTGTATCGTAATTACGAAATACAGTTGCTCTGATATCTCGCCGCGAAGGTCATCAACAGATAAGCATTTATTTCTTCGTAAAAGTTAAACAGGTTAAATAAAGATAAAAATCATTCAAACGTAAACAATAAAATAACCGAAGTATTGGAAAATATATTTCAATATTGGGTGACTGTTGACAGGAATTTGAACATTTCGGGTGAATCAGGCAAGACTATTTGACCCATTTCTTGAAGTTTAGACCTCAGGAACATTTTGATAAGAACTCGTTTAAAAATTAGATGAAATTAAGACACCACATATATGCATTTTCATCTTTTAATGACACTATTTTTCCATTAAAAACCAGCTTCACTATATATATAGGTGTTTAATGGGGCAGCAGCAACTAAGTTTATAAAATGTCATTCAATTTATGATGGGGCCATAGGAGATCAAGAATAACCCCCTCCTAATCTTCTACGATCCCACTATAACTTTCATATTTGAAAAAGAGATCCCATCCTATAATCTTCTATGGCCCCACCATAACTTTCATATTTGAAAAAGAGATCCCCTCCTATAATCCTCTACGGCCCCATCATAACTTTCGTATTTGAAAAAGAGATCCCCTCCTATAATCTTCTATGGCCCCACCATAACCGTATCTGCTAGATGTAACATTCTAAACCAATTAGGTACACTCACTAGAACTGCATCACTGTTTTCAAAGCGTTACAACAGGAACAGTGCCATCAACTGCTCGTAACCAAGTTAGTAATCGAGTTTAAATGATATATGCAGTTTATATGTTATGAAGGTTATATGCAGTTTGTATGTTATAAAGGTTATATGCAGTTTGTATGTTATAAAGGTTATATGCAGTTTATATGTTATAAAGGTTATATGCAGTTTGTATGTTATAAAGGTTATATGCAGTTTATATGTTAAAAATGTTACATGTGAAGGCAGGACTGACGTATCAACTGGATTGGTGTGAACTGATGAATGACATCTGAAAACTAAATTTAAAATAAATATAATTTAAATGGTATTTAAAGTAAACCCTAATGTTTATTAGGGGGAAAACAATCGAGAAAAATTCATATAAGATAGAGAAGAAATTAAATAATAAATTTGGATAGAATTAATACTATAATTTATTTATTTATTTAAACACAAAATAATATGATATATTTCAATTAATTTTTTTTAACTCTTAATTAGTCTAAATAGATAATGAATTGATTTACACCATGATCATTTAATTTCCATATGATATTATTCCTATGGATGAAAAGTTAACGAGTTGCATATCACATGATTTAGATAGCGAATAGCTTTATATTACAATTAAAATATGAATATTCCATCCCTCGTATAAGATTAATATTTTGCTTATCAATAAAGTATCAAAAATAAGCACATTGACTAGGTAATTGAACAGTAGTTTGTTCGCTAACATGGTTTTGATGAAAATTGAAAGATTATATCTATTTTTTGCAGAAGAAAGTAGCATTAGACAGGAAGTAGCTACCACCCATTCGACTGTTCGAAAGCCCCACAGATCATCAATTACAGGCAAGTGAGGAGAGGGGCAATAAAACTCTTAAATGGCGCTCTGGAAGACTGAGTTCGGGTGTGTTTTGATAACTCAAGTCTATCAACTCTCTGCTCTTTGTTAGTGGTGGTGGTGTGTTGTTTGTTGTTGTTTTTTTAGTGGGACTGTTTGTTATTCCATCCGTGAGTGTATTTACTGGTGCTTGTGTCCCGATTGGAATAACTAGGTAAATAGTAAGTATTTTAAAGTTTTGTTATATGATCGAAAATGTGAAACTGTCTGGTAACTCGGAAACTATTTTATCTACTTCTATTATATCAATCTATTTCTAAATAGTATTTATAGTAATAAATATAGTAATTTCATTTCTCACCATGTTTTTTTAACGAGTGAACAACTCGACATTGTAAGTTCTTCTCCTGTAACACTGCGGTGCACCGACAATTGGGCCCCAAGACAATTGGCCACAAGAAAATTAGGTCCAAGTCAACTGAGCCCAGTAAAATTTGTGGCAGCAGAGACAATAAAGAAGTGTTACTTTGTTATTACTAGGGTTGTGACAATATTATCTTTGAAAATATTCTCCTAATTTTCTAAAATTCTCTAAAACTCTGGAATATGCTTCATATTCTCGAAAAATATGATTTATAATCTTTCTATTCACAATTCATAAAAGTGCTGTAATTCGATTGACAAACCTAATAAGGGATTTATAAGCAAGCCCCTTAAATCACATTTGGATGCTAATCTCATGTTTCGGTGTGAAGGAAATCTTTGAAGAGTTTAAATATAATAAGTCGTATTAACTTTAATCATGTCATATGGATCCAATGTATAATGTACATCGGCTGACAAAGTTCAGTCACAGTTATATTTAGCTAATAAAATGGGTAAACTTTAAAGGTTATTCGTTATACTGAACTGAGAAAAATTGAACAGTGGTTGGGACAAAAATGAGATTATGGGAATACATTTTGCAAAATTAATTTATAAAACTTTTCAATATTGAACACTGAACAGGTTTCGACAAATTTACATTGATCTTAATTCGGCTTGTAAGTTCCTATAATTTCAGCATGTCTTGGTGAGCTACGGCCTTCTAAGATACCTACATTCATATTTTCTATTATACTTACCTAGCAGACATTTAAAACAAACTGTGTACATTTTTTTTACTTGGACTGAAAATAAGCAAGTTAGAATTTAAATGGCTGTTGTAGAGTTTTGATTATTGATTACAAAATATTTTTAAAAAATCCTGAAATAGAGAATATAAAGCATTTTCAAAGATAATATTGTCATAACCACAGTAATAACAAAGCAACACTTCTTTATTGAGTCTGCTACCCAATTATTTCTGGGTTCAATTGTCTTGGGGCCCAATCGTCCGGGGCCCAATTGTCTTGGGGCTCAATCGTCCGGGACCCAATTGTCCTGGGCCGAATTGTCTGTCCACGAGCACTGCAAGTTCTTCACCTGTAGCACTGTAAGTTCCACTGTAGCTACAGTCAGTCACGCACGTCTCGTCTGCATTTCAAAGGTCTGACAAATTGGCTAACAAGTTTCTCTTCTCTCCTCAACTTCAGTCTTCATTCTCACTCAAATGAACTGAGGAAAATACTCTCAGTGTTGTGGGGATATATTATTCTAATGTTAGAGATACTCTCAGTGTTGTGGGGATATATTATTCTAATGTTAGAGATACTCACAGTGTTGTGGGGATACATTATTCTAATGTTAGAGATACTCTCAGTGTTGTGGGGATATATTATTCTAATGTTAGAGATACTCTCAGTGTTGTGGGGATATATTATTCTAATGTTAGAGATACTCTCAGTGTTGTGGGGATATATTATTCTAATGTTAGAGATATTCTCAGTGTAGTGGGGATATATTATTCTAATGTTAGAGATCTTCTAAAGAGATGAGAAGATTATCGTGCAATGTAATCTTGGCTTTTATCCACTACAGTAGATTTCCGCTAAAATGAAATACTCTATAGTGAATGTAGTGTCTTCAGTAAAGAAGTAGCCTCTATAGTGAACAAATTTTCTTTAGTCTGCCATGAATAGCCAATTAGTTTTCTAAAACTAATGGCAATTCATGGCAGACTTGAGAAAATTTGTTCACTATAGAGGCTACATCCTTACTCAGGATACTATACAGGATTTCATTACAAAGGAGGTCTACTGTATAGACTGTTTAGGTTAGATCTGTTCATTAACTAACGTCAGATGAACCCTAACATAGAAAAGCACTCTGTGGTTCATCCTGCTCTGAAAATAGGCCTTGTGCTTTTCTTGTTTTATTTAATGTTATGATTTAAACCAACACATTTGACGGTGATTTCATATAATAACTTGTCATAATTCACTTGTATAGGGTACATAAGTTACTAATTATCGGTCAGTTTCACATCTTCGGTCATATAAGAAAAAACAATATAATAATTAATATTTAATTTTTATTGGTATCCATGATACCTGCATGTATTAGGAATACCAATAAAAAGGAAAAAAATCATATCGTTTTTTTTTTCTTATTTGACCGAAGATGTGAAACTGACCGATAATTCGTAACATACTCTACTTCATTTAATTTTTCTTTCCGTAAGAAACTGAAGTGAAATCCTAATGAGAAATGAAGGCGATAATAGCCTCCCTATAATCACACACTTTAATTAAATAAAAAGCACCAAACTCTCCTTTCTTGGGAGAAAAGTTCAGTCTTCGCTCAAAGAGTTCCACTCAGCTGTCGAATACCAGTTGAAAAAAAGATGAACTTTTACTGCTTCGGTTACCGAATTTGAGAACTTCTTTTAAACTGACAGTAACCTTTAGGGAATATTATTAATCATAATCTTTCTTTTATCGAAAAGTTTTACGCAGGAAATTTTTTAAATAAAATTATAGAATTATAGTTCAAAATAAATATACCATCACCTACAAATATGAAACACAATAATAAAATTTTTGTGCGAACGTGCGCTAAAATCCATTCATGTTCGATTACAGAAAACTTGATATTACTATCAAATTGAATATATAACAATATTACAATATCTTACTATGCACTGTATGTTGTATTCTTCATTTTACTCCTTGATACGGAAGGAAACCTCTCTTCCTGTTTACCTTAGGAGTCTTTAGAATAGGGCTACTTTATTTCATCATACCAAGCTATTTGTCAGATGAACAGTTTAGTAATAATATTGGCACGAATTGTATTCAACTAGAAATGAGATTAAAAAGAGTCACTATGATGATGTACTATCAGAGAAAAGAGTCACTATGATGATGTACTATCAGAGAAAAGAGTCACTATGATGATGTACTATCAGAGAAAAGAGTCACTGTGATGATGTACTATCAGAGAAAAGAGTCACTATGATGATGTACTATCAGAGAAAAGAGTCACTATGATGATGTACTATCAGAGAAAAGAGTCACTGTGATGATGTACTATCAGAGAAAAGAGTCACTGTGATGATGTACTATCAGAGAAAAGAGTCACTGTGATGATGTACTATCAGAGAAAAGAGTCACTGTGATGATGTACTATCAGAGAAAAGAGTCACTGTGATGATGTACTATCAGAGAAAAGAGTCACTGTGATGATGTACTATCAGAGAAAAGAGTCACTGTGATGATGTACTATCAGAGAAAAGAGTCACTGTGATGATGTACTATCAGAGAAAAGAGTCACTGTGATGATGTACTATCAGAGAAAAGAGTCACTGTGATGATGTACTTTCAGAGAAAAGAGTCACTGTGATGATGTACTATCAGAGAAAAGAGTCACTGTGATGATGTACTATCAGAGAAGAGTCACTGAGATGATGTACTATCAGAAAAAAGAGTCACTGGGATGATGTACTATAAGAGAAAAGAGTCACTGTGATGATGTACTATATGAGAAAAGAGTCACTGTGATGATGTACTATCAGAGAAAAGAGTCACTGTGATGATGTACTATCAGAGAAAAGAGTCACTGTGATGATGTACTATCAGAGAAAAGAGTCACTGTGATGATGTACTATCAGAGAAAAGAGTCACTGTGATGATGTACTATCAGAGAAAAGAGTCACTGTGATGATGTACTATCAGAGAAAAAAGTCACTGTGATGATGTACTATCAGAGAAAAGAGTCACTGTGATGATGTACTATCAGAGAAAAGAGTCACTGTGATGATGTACTATCAGAGAAAAGAGTCACTGTGACGATGTACTATCAGAGAAAAGAGTCACTGTGATGATGTACTATCAGAGAAAAGAGTCACTGTGACGATGTACTATCAGAGAAAAGAGTCACTGTGACGATGTACTTTCAGAGAAAAGAGTCACTGTGATGATGTACTATCAGAGAAAAGAGTCACTGTGATGATGTACTATCAGAGAAGAGTCACTGAGATGATGTACTATCAGAAAAAAGAGTCACTGGGATGATGTACTATAAGAGAAAAGAGTCACTGTGATGATGTACTATATGAGAAAAGAGTCACTGTGATGATGTACTATCAGAGAAAAGAGTCACTGTGATGATGTACTATCAGAGAAAAGAGTCACTGTGATGATGTACTATCAGAGAAAAGAGTCACTGTGATGATGTACTATCAGAGAAAAGAGTCACTGGGATGATGTACTATCAGAGAAAAGAGTCACTGTGATGATGTACTATCAGAGAAAAGAGTCACTGTGATGATGTACTATCAGAGAAGAATCACTGTGATGATGTACTATCAGAGAAAAGAGTCACTGTGATGATGTACTATCAGAGAAAAGAGTCACTGTGATGATGTACTATCAGAGAAAAGAGTCACTGTGATGATGTACTATCAGAGAAAAGAGTCACTGTGATGATGTACTATCAGAGAAAAAAGTCACTGTGATGATGTACTATCAGAGAAAAGAGTCACTGTGATGATGTACTATCAGAGAAAAGAGTCACTGTGATGATGTACTATCAGAGAAAAGAGTCACTGTGACGATGTACTATCAGAGAAAAGAGTCACTGTGATGATGTACTATCAGAGAAAAGAGTCACTGTGACGATGTACTATCAGAGAAAAGAGTCACTGTGACGATGTACTTTCAGAGAAAAGAGTCACTGTGATGATGTACTATCAGAGAAAAGAGTCACTGTGATGATGTACTATCAGAGAAGAGTCACTGAGATGATGTACTATCAGAAAAAAGAGTCACTGGGATGATGTACTATAAGAGAAAAGAGTCACTGTGATGATGTACTATATGAGAAAAGAGTCACTGTGATGATGTACTATCAGAGAAAAGAGCACTGTGATAATGTACTATCAGAGAAAAGGGTCACTGTTGTGATACACTGTCAGAGAAAAGAGTCACTGTGATAATGTACTATCAGAGAAAAGAGTCACTATTGTGATGTACTGTCAGAGAAAGAGTCACTGTTGTGATGTACTATCAGAGAAAAGAGTCACTGTGATGATGTACTATCAGAGAAAAGAGTCACAGTTGTGATGTACTGTCAGAGAAAGAGTCACTGTTGTGATGTACTGTCAGAGAAAAGAGTCACTGTGATGATGTACTATCAGAGAAAAGAGTCACAGTGATGATGTACTATCAGAGTAAAGAGTCACTGTGATGATGTATTATCAGAGAAAAGAGTCACTGTGATGATGTACTATCAGAGAAAAGAGTCACTGTGATGATGTACTATCAGAGAAAAGAGTCACTGTGATAATGTACTATTAGAGAAAAGAGTCACTGTGATGATGTACTATCAGAGAAAAGAGTCACTGTGATGATGTACTGTCAGAGAAAAGAGTCACTGTTGTGATGTACTATCAGAGAAAAGAGTCACTGTGATAATGTACTATCAGAGAAAAGGGTCACTGTTGTGATGCACTCTCAGAGAAAAGAGTCACTGTGATAATGTACTATCAGAGAAAAGAGTCACTATTGTGATGTACTGTCAGAGAAAGAGTCACTGTTGTGATGTACTATCAGAGAAAGAGTCACTGTGATGATGTACTATCAGAGAAAAGAGTCACAGTTGTGATGTACTATCAGAGAAAAGAGTCACTGTGATGATGTACTAACAGAAAAAAGAGTCACTGTGATGATGTACTATCAGAGAAAAGAGTCACTGTGATGATGTACTATCAGAGAAAAGAGTCACTGTGATGATGTACTATCAGAGAAAAGAGTCACTGTGATGATGCACTATCAGAGAAAAGAGTCACTGTGATGATGTACTATCAGAGAAAAGAGTCACTGTGATGATGTACTATCAGAGAAAAGAGTCACTGTGATGATGTACTATCAGAGAAAAGAGTCACTGTTATGATGTACTATCAGATAAAAGAGTCACTGTGATGATGTACTATCAGAGAAAAGAGTCACTGTGATGATGTACTATCAGAAAAAAGAGTCACTGTGATGATGTACTATCAGAGAAAAGAGTCACTGTGATGATGTACTATCAGAGAAAAGAGTCACTGTGATGATGTACTATCAGAGAAAAGAGTCACTGTGATTATGTACTATCAGAGAAAAGAGTCACTGTGACGATGTACTATCAGAGAAAAGAGTCACTGTGATGATGTACTATCAGAGAAAATAGTCACTGTGATGATGTACTATCTGTGAAAAGAGTCACTGTGATTTTCTGATAGTACATCATCAAGTGACTATGATAGTACATCAGTGATATGATAGTACTCATCAGGATCTCTGATAGTACATCATCACAGTGACTCTTTTCAGTACTCTGCGTTGATACATGATGAGAGAGATAAGCAGTGGTATCACGCAGAGTACTGAAAAGAGTCACTGTGATGATGTACTATCAGAGAAAAGAGTCACTGTGATGATGTACTATCAGAGAAAAGAGTCACTGTGATGATGTACTATCAGAGAAAAGAGTCACTGTGATGATGTACTATCAGAGAAAAGAGTCACTGTGATGATGTACTATCAGAGAAAGAGTCACTGTGATGATGTACTATCAGAGAAAGAGTCACTGTGACGATGTACTATCAGAGAAAAGAGTCACTGTGATGATGTACTATCAGAGAAAATAGTCACTGTGATGATGTACTATCTGTGAAAAGAGTCACTGTGATGATGTACATCAGAGAAAAGAGTCACTGTGATGATGTACTATCAGAGAAAAGAGTCACTGTTGTGATGTACTATCAGAGAAAAGAGTCACTGTGACGATGTACTATCAGAGAAAAGAGTCACTGTGATGATGTACTATCAGAGAAAAGAGTCACTGTGATGATGTACTATCTGTGAAAAGAGTCACTGTGATGATGTACCATCAGAGAAAAGAGTCACTGTGATGATGTACTATCAGAGAAAAGAGTCACTGTGATGATGTACTATCAGAGAAAAGAGTCACTGTGATGATGTACTATCAGAGAAAAGAGTCACTGTGATGATGTACTATCAGAGAAAAGAGTCACTGTGATAATGTACTATCAGAGAAAAGAGTCACTGTGATGATGTACTATCAGAGAAAAGAGTCACTGTGATGATGTACCATCAGAGAAAAGAGTCAC